>VYZP01007360.1:58894-127744 GCA_013400635.1 Hypocryptadius cinnamomeus | reverse complement strand
AGGGGAAAAAAAAAAAAAAAAAAAAAAAAGAGAGCCTAAAAATGAATATCTACAACCAGCATAAACAAAAAACCCCAACAACAACAGAGAAAGCATTATTTAGAAATGAAACAAAATGAGACATTTTCAAGAGCACTCCTTTCACTAACAGGAGGAGAAGAAAGAGGAAACTAATTCACCCCGCACAGTTTCTTTTATTTTGTCCTCGGGCATATGCTCCATCTCTCTTTGTCCCCCAAATGCATTTCCACTGGCCCTGACAGTGCTGGCATTGACCTTCTGCAGCCAAAATAGCTTGGACAGAACGAAACAGAGACACAGGAGCCAGCCAGAGCAAGGGGCAACGCAGCCATGGCTACGGACCTGGGGGAAAACTGCTGCAATTGGCAAGGCTCGTACAAAAGCCACGGAGCTGCTGCCTTCCTGCCCTGCCAGTGGTGTGTCACATCATTCAGAGCTGAGGGGACAAAGCCACCGCCCGCAGAACTGTCACACCCCTGGGCTGAGGAGTCACTGCTGCTGCTGCTGGACGTCCAGCTCCAGACTGTGCTGCGGAGGGCTTTAATTAATTAAAGTTAGCGTTTACTCCATGTTCCCCACAACCATCTCGTTCCCTGCTCTCTGCGGCTTTCAGTTCTCCACTCAAATGGAATTCAGAGCTGGCTGACCGTGAATCTTTATTATTTTACTATTTCAAATCCTGTCATGTATGAAAAGCAGACCTGGGCTCCTCCCTGAAAAGTGAATATTAGTGACAAATAGCCGACAGGAGGAAAACAAAAGCAGCTCTTCAAGCTGGAAAGATAGGTGTTAATTACCCGTGAATAACCTGCTTGTACTAGGTGGTAATGCTCAAGCACCTAGAAAAAAAACCTATTGCAAACAAACTGTTTCTCTTTCTGCAATGTCATTATGCTGCCTTAAGCACTTTTATTTCCACTGTTTTGGTACTGCTGGATATCACAAAATCAATAAGTTTTCTCGTTTCGAAATCCAGGGACGAAAACGCCCTAAGGACTGTCAAAGTATGGATACAACATTCACAAACTCTCCGTTTTCAATCACTTACTATGTTAGATATTTCCGAAGTACTTTTAAGCATCTGTGTGACATTTGTTATATTTGATCAAGACACTTTTTTCCTATCAAATTGAAAGTTGAAGGATATTGCCACCGATATGGAATAATAGAAAAAGATCTCATATAAAAACCAGCCAGCAATAAAAACCAAGTATAATTATTAAATGCAGTAGCTCAGATGCCATTGAAAACAGCAGAAGTTTTCATCTGCTGTAACAAAACACATTTCAGATGCTTCACTAAAGGTTGGGGTTTTTTCCCTTTTCCTTTTTACCAGCCCCTGTATGGAATGGCATAAACTCCTGCATTTTGTGGTTGCTCGTGTGGCTTACGGCATCCAGCTGAGGAAATGCTTCAGCGAACCCTCCCTTGTTGTCTTTCTCTCCAAAGCCTTAGAACAGTTCTTAAACAAAGATCTTAAAATAAAAGAGTCCTGGCAGATGATCTCACTATGTGCCCTGGGGTTTCCATGGCATTTAGTGGTGGTTACCAGTGATTAGCACGTTTGTTGAAGGAGTAATCGGGATCTGCACTGGAATAATCCCTTTCTTCTGGCTTCAGGGTCCAGATGAAACCTGCTCTCGGCGATGGAAGGGGTGGAAATGCTCACCTGGGCACCTGGCTGTGCCCACGCCGCCCCAGTCACGAACGGGCTGTTTGCTGGCAGTGGCTCTGGGCATGGGGCATCTGTATTTCTTACAGATACTTCTTTTTAAGAGTGTTTTAACCTAAGCCCTCACAGGCATCTGGAATAGCACCTGTTACTGGATTACCTGCACCTGTTTCTGTGTCCTGCCTGGTGGGCAGGAGCTGGCAGACGCTGCCTTTGACAAGCAGCAAGAAGCCCAGGTGAACGGGAAAAGCAGGAGAAACTCCCTCAAACTGGGAACAAGAAAGCACCAGCTCCTGTCTTGCTAGTAAAACAAACTGTTTTCCTCCAGATGATGAATGCTCACCCTGTTTTGCCCCTCCGTTGCAGGGGCACAGAGGGAGGCTGGGGATTAAGGGAGGGTATTTCACACACACAGGGGCTGCTGTGTGGCTGTGGCTGGCACACACCACCATGGAAAAACAGGGTCAGCGATGCTGCTGTGCCTGAGACTCGGTGTGCATCTTCAGGGCGTGGGCTGGGACAGAGAAAGGACTCAGCAGATGACAATGGGGCTCAGTGTTTGCTGTAGGATGTCAGCAACACAGCAGGGTTTATTTCTTAATGAAGTGAGTCACTTGATTGGTATCAAGTATCTGTTAAGTTGAGTGATGGGGTGGATCCAAATGTTAGAGGACCTCCTTTTAAATATACCATTCACCACTCCGGACTGGCTTGCACTGTGTAAACAACATCAGTGAGAGATGGAAATACATTAGGTTAATTCCATCTGGGGTTTCTAAGTCTCCTGCTTCCTCACAGAGCTAAGACTGATTTTCCAACAACACAAAATTCACCTCAAAGCCCTACATCCCATCACGAAAAAGCCTTCCCTTGGACAGAGGAAAGCCAGAGGTACAGGGCAAGTAAAATCAGATAATCAGCACAGCTATCTGACTTCTGCACTTCAGCTTACTCAGCTGAACTGGCTCGCCGGTGTCCCAGAAAGGAAAACTCTGGGAAACAGCCAAGAGGGGGTAAGGAAAGGAGTGCTCCCTCCACAATGCATTTGTGATTCCACTGGCTTTGTCCTGTGCAGTTCCTATAGCTGGAATTAAATTTTTGAGCTTTAAGGGTCTTGGCACATGTATATTTTTGTTTCATTCATTTACTGTCACTGAAGTCAGCTATAGTATTGTCTGTGACTTTTAATGGCAGCAATGTTGAGCCCTTTAATGCTTCATTCCTGACTTTCTCCCTCTGAAGAGCAGAGGAAACAACAGCAACCAACCTCAGACATGACATGAAATCCATCATGTCATCTTTTTCACCAGTCAGTGCCAGAGAAAGGTAAAATGTTACTGAAACTGCCGGACTCCTCAATACACATCCAGAAATTGAATTTAAACATTGATTGATGCTCCTGGCGGAGAAAATCAGCTTGATAAGTATGAATAGAATTCCTTTGGGTTCTGCTGAAGCACTCAGCTATGAGGCAGCATTTCTGTGTGGAGGAAGGATCCCTAAAAGAGACCTTTCCCCATCACTGCACTGGTGCCTTTGAGTTCAGCTGCCAGCCACTTGGTTGGGTGAAGAAACCCAGTGTGTAATAATTAATTCCTCCTAATTTTCAGTGATGCTAATGGTAAACAAGGTCACTGTTCAGTCTTGCACAGCACACAGTGCTATGTTGGTTCTGGCTGCAGCTGCCAATACACAGGAATCAATGAAGTGAGAGAGAATAACTCCTATTTTTTTTAAAGTGAGACATTATATATATTGTGGAGCTTTGACAGCAGAAGTGCTCTCAGTTGCTGATGAAAACCCTGTAAATGTAGGCTGAGAAGAAAGAGCCCAAAATGGGTCAGGAGCAGAGAAGAGCATTTATTCTGAGATCACAGCAAACTGAACAGTGCCAGCAGTGAGTCCTGTTATTCCACAATCTGTTATCTCACACAAGTGCTTGTGTCTTCAGTCTTTGTTTGCTTATAAATAAAAGTATTTTAGTTTTATTTTTCCTTTAAAAAAAGGTATTGAATGTATTTGGGAAGTAGGAGTAGAACTGAATCTTGAAGATTCTTATACAGTGTTCATGAAAGGATCTGAAAAGCTAAATAAAGAATTACTGATAGTTTAGCTTTGTCTTTGTCTTATTTCAAATAAGAATTTATGTTATTAATTAAAAGAATCCCAAGAAGTATCTGGATTGACCAGTGACAAAATAGAACAGCAAAAAAAGAAGAGAGAGGGGTTGTAGCTCTTCTCTTTTCTACCTCGTGCTTGGTCAGCTTAATTATGTTAGCTTAGTTTAAACACCTTCATTTTTAAAAAATGGGAGAAAGTGTCCTTAGAAGTTCTTTTATTTGAAATGGGTATTCCTGTGGATGAATGGTTAAGACAGAAGTTAGTGGGGAATTTTTAAAATGCATTTTTAAGCCACTGTTCAGTTCTTGCTCAAGGAAATAAAACAGAGGCTGTAGTGCTCCTCATGGTATCACTTAGGTGATCCTTCCTGCTCACACGGTCCTGAGCTCCCTCCAAGCCCCTCTGTCAGCTGCAGGATCCTGCCTGGACTGGGCTCTTGCCTGGGCATACCCATGTGCCACGTCCCAGCCCATGATTCTGAGTAATACGAGTGACTCAGGAAACAAACACATGTGACACCTCACAAGCAGCTCTGTGAAGGCTTCCAATTTCCCACTACACAGCCACATGATTCATCACCTTCTTCTTCTGCTGATGGCTTCCTATGTAGAGAGTGGTTCAGTTAAACAGCACTGGCCCTACATATTTCCAAACTCAAAATCCTGGTTTCAGGAAACTCTTCCTTTTTCTAAATATTCAACAAATACATGACAGAGGAAAAGGTGTGATAGGGAAACAGAAAAGCAGAACTGCAAGCATCACCTGCCCACATGTGATTTGTTAGTCCTAAATGAAGGTTTTTGGGTGCAAGAAGAGAAGCAAGTTATTCTTTAAGCAGCACCCACGAATGAGAAGGATGCTGAGTGTGACAGCACAGGTCCTGCAGCGCCATGGGAAAACAGCACGGGGTCAGTCCTCGGGCTGGCTTTTTCTTTTGCTTAGGGCAATGACAGGGCTCAGAGTGTCTTGTGATAAATTACTGCCTGGAGCCCATTTCCATCTGTAATTGTTAGCACAGCTGAGCATTGTCCCTGTTAAAGGAATAAAGGAATCACCCGTTGTTACTCCGGGCTCCCTGGTGACTCAGCTCCCGAGCGCTATTTCGGGTGGCAGAGGGGAGAGGCTGCCAGGCTGGCATCCATCCCCTCCTGTTTCCCTTGTGGAAATCCCATGTGGCTGCACAGGACAGGCTCTGGTGCTCTGTGAGCTGTCTGAAGGGATGTCACAGTACCACGGCTGTGTTACGAGTGATCCATCATCCACCCGCGGGAGGAAAGCCAGAGGAAGGGAAAACTAAAACGTGAATCTGGTGAGCACAAAAACCCAGCAAGTGATTCGTGCTGTGTGGAAAACGAGCCTCACTGGGTGTAGGCCTGTAGTTCTGTACAATTAAGCACAGCTACAGGGGCTAATAATTTATCTCATTTACAGCAATATTTATCTTCATCCTGAAAAATGCCCAGGCACAGCACGTGCACCATGGGTGAACCTTCACCATGTCTGCTTGCCCAGGTGCTTTTCAGCTCCCACAGATGGCAGAGGGAGGTGGAGTTCTGTTCTTCCCCTGTGAGCAGGGGGATAAGGGGGCAGAGCAGATTTTGCTTAGCATGCAAACCCAAATAACAGCAATTAAACCAGATTTGATTTGGTATTCCCTCTCACGTGCAGTTATGCTAGGTTCAGAGGGTTTCTCATTCACTCTCTTTTCTGAGCCCTTCTCATTGGGGACTTCAGTAAGAAACATGAACATCACTCCCCTGCTTCCTGCAGAGCTGCAGGAGGAGCTGGAGGGGCTGGGCATATTGCAGAAGGGTGCTCAGCTCAGCCCCCACGACCCCCTCAGAGACACCTTTCTGCTCGCCTTTCTTCCATCATTTTCAGCTCCAAGACTAATTCTGGAACCACATCCATAATGTTGTGGCCAAGGACTATTCTTTCCTTGCATTAGAATATTTTTATAGCCCATTTTGCCAAGGAATCACAACAGAAAAGCTGCAGATTGCCTTTTCTGATTATTCTCTCACTCCTTGCTGAAAAGTTTCTCTCATCATTCTGCTGAACAGGGAAATTTCAACAGGGAAAAGCCAGTGAAACACAGTTTATATTCAAATACAAAGTTCTCACTCAAAGAGAAATGGATTTTTTTTTGTCCCTGGGAAAATAATTAATTTCCTCTCCTGGATTTTGAACTTTATTCCTTTCTTACAGACCCTTTGGTGAAAAATGAAGGACCCATTAACCATCTCCAAACTGATCATGCATTACAGAAAACCAGAAGCCCTTGGAGGCAAAGTGAAGTCCCCAGTCAATAAACTGAAACTTTAAAACTGGTAAAGGAATGAAGGAGTGAAACATCCCAAATGCCCAATTAGTCAGTTTTATTATCATATTGTGTGTGGTCTCTGTGAAAATCTGGCCACATCTCACAAACTCTGAGACCATCAAAAAGATGTTGCATGTGCATACCCCATAACAAAGCTATTAGAAACCCAAGAGGAGTTTTCTAGTGTGAGTCATGATACTCATGAAGAGATGAGGCAGGGCAGCCAATTCACTTTTAAACAGCAGCGTGAGCCCAGTGCAAATTCAGCAAATCCAGACGACCTGGATATCGCACACAGTGTTTTATTTACAGCCTCAGAAATGCCTAAATCTCAACCAAGCTGCAAATCTAACTCCCTGCACTGATATGGAAGCAGGAGGGAGGGTGCAGATGCAAGCAACAGCTTCAAAGATTTATCTTAGCACCCACCTAACCCTCCAGTAAATCTGGAGAGAGGAGGACCAAGGGTTGTGAGGCAAAGGAGTGAGAGCATGGATGAATTGGTTCTCAGTAACTGCACAGAGGAGAAGCCTTGGTGAGACCTTAAAGACATCTTGGGAAAGAGATCAATTTCAGGTACAGCACTAATCTTCCATTTTCTTAGTTCACACTTTTTTAATCTCAAGAAGATTTTGGCTTTTTTTAGTAGAGAACAAGTTATAACAGAGCAGCACTGCAGAACAGCCTTGGGGTGTCTATGAACCAGAACAGGCCTGGAAATCTGCAGCTCAAGGCCCACAGTTGTCCTCCAGAGAGCTGCAGAAAGGAAAGTCACCCTGCTAGATGTTAGCTACAGTCTTCCAGCAAGGCCACCCATTAATATTAAGAAACAGCCACTTTATGAAGAACAAACCGAGCAGGAACTCGGCAGAGCAGAACAGTGCAGGGCCAAGATGCAGAGAACATTGGGTATGTGCTTCAGACAGAGCCAACACGAGACAGACAGGAGCCTGAAGCAGCCTTTCCTTCCCAACCATGGCAGGGTTTTCTTAGCTCAGTTGCCCTGCTTGTTCACCCCCTAAAACGTCACTGTTTCTGGACAGAACATGTCCTTACCAGGAACACCCATCCCTTGGGGCAGGAGAGATGGCAGCACATCAGCCTCTGCTTGGGATCAATCCTGCAGATGGTAGAGGAGGAGAGGGGAGACAGCAGGCAAGAACTGTGGCAAGCTGGAGGGATTAAGCTCAGCTAAAAGTTGGAC
This sequence comes from Hypocryptadius cinnamomeus, assembly GCA_013400635.1. NCBI lineage: Eukaryota > Metazoa > Chordata > Aves > Passeriformes > Zosteropidae > Hypocryptadius > Hypocryptadius cinnamomeus. The sequence continues at coordinate 120,403 of VYZP01007360.1, read as the reverse complement.
CTAGTCAAGGCTCAGCCAAGGAGAGCACATCTTCACCTGAACAAAGTGTGGAGGAACCTCCAGAGCTCTTGGAGGCAGATGCCAACAATATAGAAGAAGCTGAAATTTAATGGGTGGAACAAGGAGGAAGAGAGTGCTGGAGAGATGGGTCTAGTGGGAAACAGTCCTCACAGGAGTGTAGCTAGGATTTGCCCCTTGTGCATTTTCTGCCCACCACAACTGCATTTCACAAATCCTCTAGCACACAATGGGGAAGAGCCTAGAGGAAGATTTTGAGCATCCCTTAATAGTAGATGAAGTAATTGGGTGGTAAGATTTTTAGCCAAGGTGTATCCAGTGATGGCCAAACACCACAATTCCCATTTTAGACCCCAAATGTTCAAAGAAAAAGTTAGGACTGACTGAACAAACCACCACCCACAACTGGTGATTTCAAAACTATTGTTCTTTCCCTGGAAATCCTGGAAATCTCTGACTGCTGAGCAAGTAATTTTCACTCATGAAAGATTTAAGCTTTTTTTAAGGTGGCACTTTGCCAGCAGAAAGAAAGGTGGTGCACATCAAAAATGCTGGTTTTAATTTTGGCTGTACCTGCTGACCCTGATCTGGTGACAGATGGAACACACTGAATGCTTTATAATGCATAAATACTTTGTCCATCTGGACAGGATGCACTCAGGACCTCCCATAGCATGACACACTGAATGGCCACCCTTTCTCCTGTACCTACTGGCATCTCACAAGGCAATTAAAAGCTGATTTCAAAGTCACTGCTCCTGCCTTGGGGGTCCCATAGCCCCTTGCATCCTTTTGTCTTTAATTTCAAAAAGCATAATTGTCTACTCATTCTGAAAACAAGGCTGTCCCTCAGGTTTAGGCACATCCATGAGCTTGCCCCTCTCATCACTGATCACAAGCAATGAAGGACAAGCACAGTTGGTAGAAATAAGGGTGTAGTTACAGGCTTTTGCATCAAGTCACACCTTCTCCCTAACCTCTAGGCTGAGAAATCTGTGCATGCTCCAAGCCTGGAGAGGTGTCAGTCAGACTGAGTGTACTGAAAGCCAGTATGGGTAGATGCCTGGTTTAGGACCTTTCCATGATCCTTTGAAGTATCCAAACAAGACAGAACAGCAAGAATTACGAGAAAATTGACACCCTCAAGCAAAGACAGACTTTTATTCTGAAAAAACTACTTAAATGCAATCTGCTGCTGTGTAATATATATGCCAGAGGGACAAAATATGGTGTAAAGTAAGATCTCAGCAAGTTGAGATCCAGCTTACATATTTGGCCTATTTAATCCAAGGATGAAAATAATTACACAAAGTCAGTCCAAGCAGTCCCAGAAGGATTTGAACATATGAAATACAGTCACTGCAAGCAGCGGAAGGAAGGGAGAGCTTCACCACTTTCAGTTCCCCTTGGCTTTCCTATGCTTGTGTGTGAATTTGGCCCAGAAAACTGTCTGGCACAGGGGATGGTGATCATTCATCCTTTCTATTTGCACAAGAATGTGGGAAGGGCTTAGAAAAAGCTCCTCTTCTTCCATCTGGGGGTCTGGGTGAGTGCCAGTTAAGTTCAGTGATGCATAACCATTTCAAGAAGCTCCTTGCCACTCTCTGTTTTGCAGGCATTTGTAATGAAAGCAAATGTACATGCCCCAGTAGCATGTTGGTTGCTCTGTCAGAGTAGGGGGTATCCTACTTTTCTCTGCTTGTCATGACAGCAATACCAGGCAGAAAGGAAATAAAACCAGTTTATCAGCTTAGCACACATCCAACAAGATTTTCAAACCCCAGCAGCTGGGGAAAAGAGAGACAAGAAACTTAACATGCAGGTAGAAAGTCTTGGTGTGGTGTGTGCTCAGAGAAGCCAGAAACTACATCTTCTTGAGGGCACCAAGTGCCTGTTCTCACACACATGAGCAGCAAGGCAGTGGAGGCAAAGCAACAGGATGTGCTGCAAGAAGCGAGCCCCTACCTGGAAGCCGTGGGCAGGTTTTGGTCCCGGTGTCCTGCTGACAGTGCCCCTGCTGTGATGGATGAGGTGCTTTGCTTTGGGTCATTCATGCACCCAGGTCCCTGGGTGGGGCCAGCAGGGGCGGCTTTGGCTCCAAACTCCGCCTCGAAGGGTGTGAGCCCTTCCCAGCGAGCCCTTCCCAAAGGGTGCTCCCCTGTGCCATGTCTCTGTGAGTCCTCCTGAGGAGCCTCTCTGCGTGTTGAGCAGGGAATTGCAGCCAGCCTGCCTCGCCTTTGAGTCCTGGCCAAGGCTTTGTTTGTTTTCTCTTCTGTTTCAAACGTCCTTTGTGCCTTTCTGGCTCAGCTAATTAGCTACAACGTGCTGCTTCTCCAGTTTTGAAGTGCTGCCCAAATAATAGCTGGTCAGACCTAGAGAGACTTTAAAGCCTGTGCTGAAGGTGTGCTGAGGAAGGAAGGTGGTCTCTGCCTGTGGCAGCTTCATCCAGCTGATGCACAGAACATCAGAAAAGACACAGAGGCTTGGGTTCAGTCTCATAATAGGGTTTGAACCTTGGTTTCTGCAGTGTCCTGCAGCCAGAACTGCCACATCTGTGCTCCTGGTCCTGGTACACATCACTGGGCTCAGGGAACAGAGGGGAAGCCATCAACACCTGCAGCTGCAGGAGGGGTGGCTGAGACATAGAAAGGATGACACCATGAACACATTGGTGCAAAGGAACATCTCCAGGGCGTCCTCAGCAGCCATAAAGAGTGGGAAGCCTGAGAAAGAGGCACCTGGGGAATGGGGGGAACTGCTCTGACACTGCTCAGAGGGAGAGACAGGAGAAAGACAGAAAGGCCGTGTATAGGCAAGAAAATCAGGAAGAAAAGCAGCCTCATATTTGGAGTTGTTCTATCAGATGGACCATCAGACTGTATTTTAAAGGTTTGTCTGAGCTTGACTGTTCTTACAGCTCCATGATGTTACTTATCTTTACCTACCACAAGGCAGTTTGTCCAGGGGTTAAAACTGCAGTTTCCAGCCATGTGGCAGCCTGTTGTAATCCGCCCCTATTACATAACCCAGCAAATATTTTGCTAAAGTTCAGTTTAATTGCAGGATTGATGGTGGTGAGAAGTATATTCTCCTTTATGAATTTTTTCCCCTTTAGAAATCAGGACAGACACATGCAAAGGGCAGTTTTTTCTCTGCTTGCCTTATTCAGTGGCAAAGAAAAGGCACTGTGTTCCCTCTCACACCAGTCATGTTTTGCTTCTCAAGAGGAAGGTTAACATCTCTCCTTTCCCTACTTCTCCTGCTGTGGCACATACCAGAGATCAGAGTGCAAGAGACAAATATGACACAAGTCAAGCAAAGAAAGAGAAATAGGGTAGGGAGGAGGTGAGTTATCCTTAGTGCAAATTAGGTGGAGCCCAGCTATTCTTGTGCTGTTTTCCTAAGGTCACTCTGGATTAGAGGAGGACACAAAGGGGAACGGAGTGAGACAAAAAAAAGTTTTGCTATTTAACTTTTTCCTGAGACTGTTTATAGGTTGCTTGACATCATTTAATGGTCATTCATGGCAAAGCTTTCTTAGGCTGTTTTCTTCCTCCTCCCTTTAATGCCACTGTTGTCTTTCTGATGATGGGTGGGATCTGTGTGGCTCTTTCCAGATCTCATATTTTCTTCTGCTCTTCCTCATGTGCTTCTCTCTTCTCATCATATTTTTGGCCCTTCTGTGTAATACAGAGAACAGCTGTTGGAGGCTCAGATATGGTGACTGTTGGGCCAGATCACAAATTTCTCTGTTCTTTACAACAACTTCAGATCCAGCTCTTTCAGATCCGTGCTGACCCACCTTTTCCATCTTTTTCCGTACCTTCTTTTAATCCTGTTTGTTTTTCTAATCACAGCTGTAATCCCCATTTACTAAAGCTTTTTGTGGTCCAGCTCCCTTTTCCAGTTACACTAGTGTGAATCCAGAGTAAATCTGCTGGTGTAATTGGGATCATAAGATATGAGATGACTGTACCTTCCAGGAGCCAGAGCCAAAACCAATGTCACTGTCATCAGCATCTTTCTCGCCGTTGTTTCCAATATCAAAGAGAGATTGTAGTCTGGGAACAGTGATACCAATCATCAGACTGGGAGTTAAATTGCATCATTTACCTACTTCAACCTTCTCCAGATTCTTTCCAGCCATTAATTAAGTATAGGAGCCCAATAAAGACAAGGGTTATCATTTTCAGGGTGAGGCACTAAGAAGGCAGCAATGTTCTCAAAGGCACATATGAAGAGTCCCCCCTGGCTCTGTGGTGAAACCCCACATTGATTTTATTGGCTCAAAATCAGCAAGAGTTAAAAAAAAAAGAAAAGTCCCTGTCTCTTGTCTATGTCTTACCAGACTGTTGATCCCACTGGGAAAATGGGTGCCACAGAATGGGTGCTGAGTCTTTGCCATGCCACAGTTGTGTCAAATTTGGGGTTGGTGTTTTGTTGAATAGGGTCAGAGGAAATATAAATGTCTGTGACAAGCCACTCCATATGGCACAGGCTTCACTGGGGCTATCACATTTCCCCTTCCAGCCCATGGCAGCAAGCTTCCAGGTCCCTCAGGATTTGGGGATAGATTTTCCCTTTCACGCTATTGTTGAGTCCCAAAGGGATTTACTGATGTTGGTCGTCAGTCCAAGCTAAACACAGCTTTAGCCACAACACAAACCAGACCTTGAAAACAAAAGTGTGGAGAACCTGATCTGTTCTGCATTCATCCACCTTCCCAGCACCTCTCCTGAAACACATCCGATGCCGCAGTAGCTTAAAGGATTCTGCTTCATGCTGTGTGTCATGAACTTAAAAAAAAAATGGAAGCCTGGAATACTTCCCAGATTGTGCAGTGCATCTGCCTTTTGTACCCTAAGAAAAGGGTGAAGGTGGTAGGGCTGTTTCCTTTAATTTTCTTGGCCCATAAGTGTGCATCATGTTCTCACACTGGACTAGTCTGCTGGTCCATCCCAGCTGTGTGTTTCATTAAAAAAAGTTCGTATTGAGGTGAGATGGAGAGCCCCAAGGCAGTGAAAGACAGATGAAACAGTTTTGTTTCTTGTCTCTTATGTATTCTATATATTCTAAATGCAAGTAGAAGAGTGTATGTGTAATGCACCTGTGTAATTTACAATTAATTTGCTAGCATTAATTTACTAATATTTCTCCCACAGTAATTCTAACAACTAGATTGATTTTTTTTTTTTTTTTGGTACAGCCAGTTCTGACAGAGGAAGATACACTGATAGAAATCTAATGGTAATATGTACTAAAGAAAACTGGAAGCCCAGCCAGGACTAATTACTGCAACCTCAGACCTGGCTGCTATCCGCATGGTGAGGCTCTGTGCAAGCACACACTGGCAGGGTTAGCAGGGGAACAAACTACTGCAGGAACAGGAATGAAAGGTTACACTTGTGCAACTCTTATGGCCCTGAAGATACTTCAACACAAAATATTATGCCAGCAAGTTTTGGTACACAGACACTACTATTTAGTTGTAATATCTGCTACTAATAAGTACAGAGGCTTCAGGCTAGAAAAATTGAAACCTTATTGGCATTTTCAAACTCATCTGTGCCTCATGACTGGACACAGTTATGTGATTGTCTGTGTTGCCATAAAGGCAGGGGTATATCCTTGAGAAATAGTTATTCCTTTGGTGTTTGAGAGTTTGGGGCCCTGAATTTCCTACAGTAAACCTGCTCTAGCATAGGCTGGCCAGGATGGAGAAAGCTCCCTCATGCAGAATACCAGCTCCATGTGCCTTTTCTTACACATCAACACTGGCTCTAGGAGGTCCTTGTAACCCCCTCTCTGCACCCCCTGCACTGCCACATCATCCCCAAAGGTGTGCCCTCAGACCAGGGAGAAAATAACCCTGCTGCAGCCTCACTGCCAACCAAAACCCCATGGGGATATCCCACTGCTCAGTAATGCAGCCCTGAGCACCCCACACATCCAGGTTACCCACGGTGGCTGCACTGGCAGACACTACAGGACAGACGTGCTGGGGATGGCATTGTGGTTGGGACAAGGGTGCACTGCCCTGTGCCATGGGAAACACGGAAACGAGGAAAACACAAAGTCCATCTGCACAGGGCACTGGCACTGGGTGACCATGCGTGCTGCAAGCTTGGATCCAGAAGTATTTTGCAGCCACTCCTCTGTACAGACAAGCCCAGCCTGGCTGATTGTTTGAGTGTTTGTCTTGGCAGCAAGTCCCCACCTCAAACCAAGGGTGTCATTTATCTCCGCTGGTGGCAGCGCTCGCCAGAATGAGGAGCAATAGCAGCAGCCCTGGAGGCCCTGGCTCATGGGGGCTCTCCCTGGCCTTTGCTTCACATTCTTCCACCTCTCACACAGTAATAAGGGCCCTGCAAAAGAGGCTGCTGCAGCCAGATGCCTTGGACAGAAACAGATGGTGCCCAAACTGCTGGGTGAAATGCATCACACTTTGGTGCCCAGGGAGGAACACACTACCAAAGCAGACTTGAGATGTCTGTTGATCTTCCTTCTTGAAGTTTTGAAATGCAGCAGTAAAGAAAAATCAACATTTTTCAGCTGGTTTTGGTTTGCTGCTGGGGTATGTCCGTTTCTCACATGAATCAGAAGCTGTGGCAAACACAATGTGCTGTGCCTCTGGCGGGTACATACCATCCCCATTTCTTGCAGCTTGATGGAGAACAGCAAACCCTTCATTGGACAGGGCATGGACAAAGAAAGCCTTGTTGCCTGTGGGGCTCTGTCATGCCGATGTTTCTTTTCCACTTGCGCTCATAAGTCACCAACGAGCCCGTGCGTACCCATTGGAAGTAGAAGTGTGAAACTAATAACTAAAAATATAAACTCTGGAGGGAAGAAGATGAGTCAGGAGGGAGGGAAGACCGAGAGAAGCCAGAGGGATGCAATTTACTGAGCCTGATTCATGATGCTGGCAGGGAGCTCTGTGCCAGAGCCAGATGAATCAGATTCCCTTTCAGTCCATGCTGGCACCACAGTTATTTTGGTGTCACCATGGGTAGAACAAGAGTAGATATTGGGAAGTATTACTGTGCAGAGAGTGAGTGTCTGCTGAAACTGAAACTGCTTGTCATTTTAACAATATACTCACTGAATGAAGTAAAAGGAGGGAAAACGAAATATGCTGGTGTGTCAGGTCAGAGCTTCTCCTGAGAGCCAGGGGGGGTGTTCCTCACCCCAGCTGGGAGTCTGGCTCCTACAGGCTTTTTTTATCTGTCTCTTGATGGGGCTGGAATAGATGCTGTTGCAGCTCACAGTCAAACATCTTGAGAAAATATTTCTAAGAAAAAGTGCAACTGTGCTAGCATTTTGGTTTAGATCCTCAAAATTTGTGGACCATATTCAGCAGTTTGTACAGTGGAATGGACATACAGCCTTTGGCATGGCAGACAAGAACAGAGGAGAAGGGATGTGACTGTACTTGTAGTGTTTTTCTGGATGTCACAGTTTGCAGTGGAGCCCCGACCAGGGACTTCTGCAGCTCCAGCTGATCTCAGGATCTCAGGTGTGTTATTCCCACACAGTGCAAAGATCAACATGGCACCTGAGAAGCAGCAATCTTGTGGTCCAGGTGTTCATTCAGCAAAGGACTAAGGTACGTGTTTTATTTTGACCCTTGCTCCAATCTGGTGGCCATTAGAAGGCCATACACACTTGCTCCAGTGTCTTAGTGAATGGAGTCTTTTACAGCCATTAGTTTCTGGGGATTTAGATCATGCCCCAAAACAAGGTGAAGAAAAGGTTTAGAAAACATTTGTGCTAGAAAGACCTCTATATTTTAGGATTTGGCCAATTGCCATGGTTTGCTGATGGAGATGTTCTCTTCTCCTACTTATTTGTTGTTCTGACTCAAAAATTATCCATGAAAAATATGTTCATCAACAACAGCAAAACACTCCCAGCCTCCTCCAGATGTCAGATCCAAGTACATGCCTGTTCTTGCCTGGCTAATAAGGAAAACTGGCAAATTTTTGTTTATCTGTTTCTCACCTGTGTCATCATGACAGTCAGCTAAAGCAGGAGCACTGAATATAGCCAGCAGAGACAGGAGCTTACAAAACCAGCCTATTTTTAGCCAGCCTTCCTTCCATGCTGGGGAGGAAACGAGGCATTTAATATGCTCTGCTTGATGTGGGATTCATGGTGTGGTTTTCCCCACCCTTGCTCAGATGATCCTGCCTCATCACCACGCTGATACTCCTTTCTCAAACCCATATCACATGCCTGGGCAGCCAGCCAGCCTACCTGTCTGAGAAAAACAGAGCTGCTTCTCCCTGCCACACCCTGAGCTCGAGGATGATAACCCCTTGTCGGGAAACATCAGCAACAACTGTTTGGAAAGCAGATGCCTGTCAGATGTCACATGCAGCCATCTTTCCCTGCTGCATCCCTTCCCAGCACAGATCTTGTTGTAGGTGCCGTGATCCTGCTTGGCACCTCCCGGGCACCAGAGGCTGGTTGGTGCCATGGCATGACCCCGTGCAGGAGATGCTCCTCTTACATGTGACACACCAACAGCATCCTTTCACACCATCAGAAAACTGGCACCATGGAAGTAACAACCCAGCTTCGTGGTATGAGGGAATTTTTTTTCCTTAGCCAAAATCCTGAAAAAAACTCAACCCAAACATTAATCGGTGAGGAAAGCCTGGTTTGGTGGTGTGCTCTGTGAGTGTTCTGGTTGTATTTATTTCTATTAGGTAGCACCTAGAAGTCCCAAGAATGTCTCTGATGTGGTAAACAGAAAGAGTAGTAAGAAGCACAAAACTAGTTTGTTTGCTAAACAAGTAAATCTGTGCAGGCAGACAAACATTAGGAAAATGCTACTACTGGAAAAGTCACATTTATAAAAGAAAATATTTTCACCAAAACTATGTCAAATATATTTTGAATAAATCATGGTTAAATACCGTCAGAGTGTAGTCCTAAAATATTTGCTATAACCTTATAGTGATTCAATTGGTTTATCTAATCACCAGGTAACCAGCAGAGAGTCAGAATGTATCTTTTCTTGGGTGGAGAGATATGAGTTATTCCTTGAGTTGTCTCCTTGATTCCAACAAGTCAACTTAGGCAATAACAGAATTCAAAGTCTGACAAGCAATTTCTGACTTTCCATTGTTACGGAACATATAATCCTGAACTATTTACAAAAGAAAACAGAAATAATCAGGCATTTAAAGAAAAAAAATTAAAGTGCTCCACTTTTAGACTATCAAAATCTTACAGACTGTGTTTTGTAGATTATAACTTCTACGAGAATAAATAACGAGGAAATTTATTGCAGAATGTAGATAAACATAGTTTTTTGTATATTTTAGGGAGAAAAAGATACTGTAGAAATTTCAGATTCCTGCCATTTCTGTAGACACAACTTTAAGACTACAAGTTGTGTGTTTTAAAACAGGTCAATGTCTGCATAAACTAAAGAGCAGATTTGTAATTTATTGATACTCTTCTGCCAGCTAAGCACTGTTTTGCATTACTCTTTAGACTCATTCCTCCAGTCATCACTGTTCTGCTGCAGTGATATTTTATATTAAAATGTGTATCTTTTCCCCTTAGGAAAAAAAAAAAATTAAATTGCTAATTTCCCCCTGCTCTGCAGGGAAACCCAGGAAAATAATCCCTCCTTCCAGAGTGCCGTGTTGCCCAGCCAACAGACCAAATACAGAGCATAGGACACGTTGAATTTGCGAACATACAGTGCACAGCACAGCTTTAGCCATTGTAAATGCCGGGTGGATTGAATCATGCAGGAATCCTGCTACTCTGAGAAATGAAGGGCAAGCTCGTGAATTAAGGCATGCAACCCGAAAGAGGTCATTTAGACACAGCTTGAATTTAATTTGTTTACAAAGGCTTCTTTAAGCATAGCTTCGACATGTGCAGGAAAGTTTAGAGGAGGTAACGACAGGCTTTTCTTAACTCTATTTTTCCTTATCTGATTCATGCAGCATCAGAGAAAGCCACACCCCAGCAGCTGCAGGGTTTGCCTGGGAGGCTGAGTCGCAGCGAGCGGAGCACAGGGAAGCAGAAGCAGAATACAGAAAAGTATAGAAAACGTAAGCCCACCACTGGCTGGAGATCCTTGCCAGTTAGGAAGAACTAGATGAAAGCAGTCACACATCTTGGTAGATTGTGGTGGTACGGCAATAACAAGAGAGGAAAACTTTGTCTTTCCAGAGGATCCCGGTGCAGAATCAGTCCCAATCCAGAGGAGGAGACGGAGACTTTGTGATTCTGTGCTGCAGGAAAAGTGCAGCTAGACTGAAACTAAATGCTGACACACTCCCCAGCCTCTCAGAGAATATACATCCTTGGATGCCAACCAGATTATTCCGGGCTGCCCTGCATTGCATTATGCCTCACTGCTCACTGCTTGCAGAGCTGGAGTTCAGGTCATTGCAGAGAGGGAAGAGGAGTGGTGAGGATGTTCCTTGCAGAGTCTGAGCACACTTAGGGAGATTGATGAGGGCTGCCCGATTGGCTGCTGCACTCCCCGAGCTCCAGCAGAGAGGCCACGCTGACATGAGAGCACAGCAGCCTCCTGGTGATGGAGAGAGCCAGGAGGAGTGGGGCTGGGAGTGTTCTGCATGCCTGCCTGAGGAAATGCAGGGAAGCATGCAAGAAGGGTGAGCAGAGCCTGGGATTTTCCCCTCTTAAACCCTGGACACTCATCAGAAGGGGTTTGGGACACATCTTGGAAATAATCTTGTATTCATGGCCAGCTGCTTACCACCACAAAGACTGAAAAAGAACAAGATATAAATTATATGTAGACTTTCTGTGTTGAACTTATTATAATGCTCGGACATTTCATTAGTAATCTTTAAAAAACAGGAAAATCATGCTGCCCATCCCACATGTAACCAGCCTGGGGCCAAAACCAGCTGCTGTGCAAGGATGTGCACTGGGTCTGATCCAGTGCCCACCGACATCAACAGGACAAATTTCCCTGATCCTAGTGGGAGCCGAGGAGAGGATGAGAGCAGGCAGTGTGAGCCAGGAGACCAGTGCTGCTAAATGGAAATGTGTCCATACCATCACCCTGTTTTCTGGCTGTGATATTGCAGTGGTATTGGTGAAGAGCACAGGGTGGGAAGGGGCTTCAAGGCTTCGTGCCAGAGTTGGCCTCCTTGGCATTTATGGCAAGGAAGGCAAGAAGTGTGGCTGTACTGCTTGGCATCCACCTTAGATTATGGCTAGCCCTTAGTTTGTCCTGAGGAGCACAATCCCTATGACACCAGTTAGCTGGGCCCCACCAGCTCTGTGGGGACTTGGTGTCTCAAAGATCACAGGAGAGATGACTCCCACCAGAAGTCAGGTCTGTGAACTTCTGGGGCCAGGGTTCAACTCCCACAGCTTTAGATATCTACAGAATAAGAGCTTCATGCTGTGTCCCATTGCAGTCAAAGGACTGTAGTAATCCAACCATATTTTGTTAATTGTATCTCTAACCTTTATATTCTGCTAACCATGCTTGATGGCATAAATCCTTGAGCAGCAGAGCCAGTCCAAGGCCCCAGCTTGTCCTGGCTCAAACATGGAGAAGATGGATCAGAAGATAGAGTGGTGACTCAGGGATTCTCTGTGCGCATAGGATGTGGTTTCTCTCTATTTGCAGAACCAGCTGATCAAGAGAGCAGTGTGGTATCTGACAAGTGAATTATTCTTAGTGCAGCAGAGGAATAAAAATCCATGTGTTCTTCCCTACTGCTGAAAGCCCTTTAAAGACATGCTTTTGAACATAGTAAAATATTTAGTGAAATGACAACAGCTCAAGTAAAAATGCAGATACAAGCACATGTGCACGCACACACAGGAGAACAACTCAGCTGGAAGATCTCCCTATTTACTCATTTCAGCCATATGTTTGCACCGAGAAAGCCAAAATACCTCTTGGGGCAGATATTTTTGGTTAGCTTTATTTTTGCTTCTGGTCTCAGTAGTGAATTCCTGTACAATGCAGAAAGTGTGCAGGATAAGGAATGCACCAATGTGTCACTATGCAGCACAGGAAGCAGAAGGGCAGGACCTGGAAGAGATCCATAACTGGGAACTAGATTTAAATGAAGTTTCAGAGCTTGAAGCATGACATGTGCAGAAATGAGTCCAGCACTGAGCTGCCAGGCACCCCAGCTCTCTGCTTGGGCTGCTGCCTTGTGCTAAACACAAATACCCTCTGGAGGGACCTTGTTTCTGTTGCCCAAGGGATTGGATCTCTCCCACACAGGCCCAGAGGGGACTGCTCTGCAGGAGAAGTTCAGTCCATCTGGATTCCTGAGCCTGCTAAGCTGCTGGATGTCCAGAGATGCTTTGTTAGGTATCCTTGGAGCTTAATTTATCCACGGTAGGAGGTTTGGCTTTCTCCACCTGCAGTGGTTTAGGGGTGGTACCCATATCTGTCATAACACACCAGTCCATGGAGCACTCTCCTGGCATGCAGGAGGTCTGGGTTCAGTTCTCAGCTTGCTCTGGGAGGGTGAGGGTTTGGATTCACATTTTCCTTACCTCAGAAGACCCAGAGACATAAATATGGAGCTTCATTGGATCTGGAAAACATTCTTTCTTGACACGAATCCTTTCTGGACACCATTAAGAAAGCTCTGTGTCTCTTGCTTGCTGAATGCATTCCATCAGAGTCTTCACAAATGCAGATGAAGGGAAAGTGACAGCTCCTTCCTGAAGGAAATGGCCATAAATCAGTAGCTGCTTGTCCATGGACCAGATGTCACCACAGTCTCTGCTGAAACGAGGTCTGGGGTGCTGATAGAAGGGACCAAAGATTTAGAACTGCAGAACCACACAGACCTGCTGGCCACCCTCTGCAGGGTCACAGCTCAGCCTGTCCTCCCTAGGCTCTTCCCAGCCTTCCAGCTGCTCTCTGCAAGCATTTCCAACCTGGGAATAGGGCTAATGCTACAGTTTTCCGATCACACCCTTTCTCTGTAAAATCCAAGCATCTTGTCCTCTGAAAATGTCCTCCCTGCATTACTCATTAGTTCAGCCAGGTGGAGATGCCCTCAGGGCTGGCAGCTGAGCCTGATGGCCTCAGGGCAAGTGTGTCATGGAAATATCCACAGATGACAGAAGAACAGGGAAAAGCAATTGCAAAGTGCTAAAGCTCCCTCAGGGGCTGCGAACAAAAATAAGATAAAAAGACAATACCAGACCTTTCTCTTGACATTTCATACCCCAGAAAATTTGTGGTGAGGGAGGAGCAGTCCCTGGTGCGAGTGGATTTGGGAACACTGCCTGTCTGGGATCCTTTTTTCCATGTGCTGTGCAGCCTTGCTGCTCTGTGTCCCTTTAGTGCTTGTCATGTCTCCTGGACCAGGCTGAGTTGGACCAGGCCACCAACAGAGCAATGTCCAGAGCAAGGCAGTCATTGGCTTCCAGAGTTTGATGGTGTGGTATTTCTGGGCTTTTTGTTTCCAACTGAGTCTACAAAGACCCAAAAGTGAGATGCTGGGGGGAGTATGTTTGCATGACTAAGAAAGAAGAGTAACTGAAGTGCCTTTAGTTTTTCAAGCGGGACATTTACATTGCCAGTTAATTTTCAAGGACTTTTTAATAGTGTCTGGAAAGAGCAATGTACCTCTGAAGGAAGATTCTTCTAGAGATGGGTGTTGCAGACACACACACCTCTCCATTACTGCTCAAGAAGCCTGCAGGATGGATTCAGTCCAGTTTCTCCATTTTCTCCTGTACACAAAGGTACCTGATGCCCATCCTAGGTACCTTAGGGCCCCTAGAAATCTACATGGGGCTAGCAGATCTGACCCAGGACCCAGGATAAACCTGTCCCCTTCAGAGGCAAGGCAGCATATCCTGGTTGTCTCAGAGAGCATGACTTGCCTACATTTGGACAGCTGAACCTGGCCAGGGAGGCTGCACTTTGACATTGTTAAAGCTGAGTCAACACATCTGTTCTGGATCTTGACAATTCAAATAATGGGTAGATCAAAATTGTTCAGAGATGCATATTTCTTTTTCTGCATTCATTCCTACTTGTTTTGCTTGAATTACTCTTTCCCTTGCAGTTCAACTCATCCAAACAGTGCAGCACAAGTGAAGACAGTTCTTCAAATGAACCTGCATTTCTGTCCTGTGTGTAATTACTGGATAGCAACACCTCACTGGGCTTCTTGTTAGAAACCTCCTCCTCTGACATGTGACCCAGGTAAGACTCCTCCAGAGGGATTTATGGCTCTGGCCTGGCACAGCTCGTTCCCTCTGTGGTGTTGGAGGAGGGCAGCCTTGCAGGAGCACAACAGCAGGGTGAGGTCAGGGCACAGACCAGATCTGCTCTATTCTCACAATAACACCACAGACTTGCCAAAAATATAAATACTGCCAGAAAGTGGGGGATAGCAATATAGTTCCTAGAGGTATCACAGAATAGTTTGGGTTGGAAGGGTTATTTAAAGGTCATATAGTGCAACCCCCTGCAGTAAGCAGGGACATCTTCAAATAAATCAGGTTGTTCAAAGCCCCACCCAACCTGACCTTGAACACTTCCAGGGGTGGGGCATCTGCTGTGTCTCTAGGCAACCTGTATTTCACCAGTTTCAGTGCAAAAAACCCTTCTTAATATCTAATATTTTAATTTGAAACATTTCCCCTTTGTCCGACCACTCCATGCCCTTGTAAAAAGTCCCTCTCCAGCTCTCTTGGAGCCTGTTCAGGCACTGGAAGGTTCTGTAAGGTCTCTCTGGAGCCTTCTCTTCTCTGGGCAGAGCAACTCCTGTGTTTGTAGGACAGGTGCTCCAGCCCTCTGATCTTTTCTGTGGCCTTCTCTGGACCCACTCCAGCAGGTCCATGTTACATCCTGAGCAGTTCCTCAGAATGTCAGCACTCCCCGTGTCTCCACACACCCGTGTGTTGGCATGACTTTGCCCTAGGTCAGTGTGTACGGGAGGAAGAATTCCAGCTGTCCTTTTGCTCTGCAGTTTCCATACCACTGAAAGGTCAATGAGGCTGAATGCCTCCCTGATCCTCACATACTTGGGCAAAACATGGGGAGCACAGCTCGTGCCTTTGAAACTCGGAGCTGGAGGAAGGCTGTTCAGCCACCGGCATCTGTTCCCAGCAGGGCTGGCTGTGGGAGCCCTGCAGTGTCTTCTCCAGCCCTTCAGCTGCTCTGCAGCAGCACATTGCTGAATTGGGAGCAGCTCCCTTGTTCCCAAGGGCATGGGTGTCGCTGTCACTCTGCACTGTAACGTTCCAGGTTGCACAGCTGTCTCCCAGCCTCGGTTCCTACGTGCATCCCAGCCCAGATTCCTCTCTCTTCATTCCCTTCTTTCCTGCTCTCTGTCAACCATTGACCCTCAGTGGTTGGTTACTGGTCAGATGGTGCTGCCATTGCATGGGCAATTATGGAAAATGGGTGGCAGGAGATTTTTCTACTGAGGTCTGGTGGGATCAGAGGGGAGATGCATTGCCCTGGGAAACATTCACGTTTCCATGTCCAACAGGAGGTTCAGCTAGTCCCTCCTCAGCCTTCCCTCTCCCCTTCAATGGCCTCCTGAATGTGCCCATTCTTATTTGCCAGATGTCTTCTGCTTGGATTTATACTCTGGCCAGTTCAGCTATTTGAGATCTGCAAGGTCCTGCAACATCTCCTGAATTACCAATTTTCTTGTTTTCTTTATGTGACTCTGTGCTTTTTTCCTAGAGTGTTTTACATAACTTTCTAGATGATTGGAGGTTTTAGTCTACGTGACATGGACCAGTTCCAGTGACTTTTCCCACTTCACTTTTGTGATCTGGTATCTGCTGAGTTGCACAATCTCCTCCAACAGTAACATTCAGCTCATCACTCCCCCAAGGTAAAAATCTGCTTAGGGAGCTGCTCTCATCTCAGATGCACAAAGCTTTTCTGGCACAAATGAAATGGGAAAGTCAGACAATAAAGTTCCCTGGAGCCAAATGGGTGTCACTCATTCCTGCCATGTCTTGCTCTTTTAAGCAGTACAACAAGAACAGAACAGAGAACTTAGAAGCAAGTTTAGAAGTTGTCTGAAATTGTTCCTACAGGCAAGCAGAGCTAATAATTATACATGGGAAAAATTAGATACAAAATATTAAAATATTTTGCCTGAAATTAAAACAAAATTTAAAATCTCAACTTCAGCCTCCCAGCCCCATCCCTCCCTTTTAAATATGTTTGTGATTTGCACCAGTGTTGGAGCTGTGCACATGGAGTATCCAAAATGAACATGCAAGGCACCCTGTTTCTGCTGCAGCATCCCTGATGCAGAAGGAGCCCAGGTGCACTGGCCTTTAGTGTGCAGAGTCCAGGTGCATGAAAAAATGGACCTTTCCTAACAAAATTTGGCCCAGCTCTTTACACTGCTGTTTTCCTTCTAGCCTGAGATCTTTTCCTTTACTAACTTGGGACCACACCTTTTTGCTGGACTAAGTGGAGACTCCAGAATTTGGTTCCTGACTGTAAAGGATCTTGTCATGGCAGTTTGTTCTCTTTTTTTAATGTGTATTTGGTGCACGTAAGTGAGCATGTGCTGGTACATCCATGAGGCAGGGAAGGAAGGAAATATGCAGTGCCCAGTGAATTTCTGTAGGGTCATGTTTTGATGTCCTGACTCAGCTGTTCTTTTGGCCAAGCTCTACTGACCAGCTGTTCAAAGCTATTTAGACACCGGATGTCTCAATATAGTTCAGCATCTGTCTCAGGCTGACTGAGGACTGGCAAGGACCTGTAGAGACTGATCCATTCATGACTATTATTTGTAAAGACATTGGCTTTCGTTGCTGATATAAGTGGACCCTGTATGCCTAAATTCCTGTTTTTTTCCTGGGGAATTTCTACTATTGCTCTTTTTGCCTTTTAGAAGAATCCCCTCTCTGCTGTCTGATTTTAGCCTCCTCCTGATAAGTCTCTAGGCAGAGATCAAGGCTTGGGCAGAAGAGATTTCACTGCTTTAAACAGTGAGAAAAACTTAGGCCAGGTTAAGTCTTCTGTACTCTCATCACACTATGGTAATGCTAAAGTGCAGTACAGATATTCCTAGTAAAATGCACTTGCTTTCAGGCTTCCTTTTTGAGACCATCAGGTGTAATACCTCAGTGTTTTACCCAAAAAGACTCTTAGTCAGGGTTCTATTAAAATAACTTTGAAAATTTCATTAAAATGTATCTGAAAATTTCTGAGTGAGATATATCAACCTCAGCTATATAAAAGCTTTCGTTTTTACAAGAAACTATCTGCATACCCTGATTTGTTCAGTTTTGAGGATAGTTCATTTATCTCCTTCTGTTTCAACCATATGAGTACCAGAAAATCAATTACAGAAATTTCTTCCCTTTACAAGGACACATTTTTCAATGTTACATTCCTTGGTCTATGAAGAGGTATTGGTTGCCTAAAATCTGCTAGTTTTCCATAGCTCTGTTTCCCAATCTCCTCTTCCCAGATGAAGAGAAAATATCTGTGCAGGAAGACCTTTTCTCCCACAATGGTCAGATCAGTGCTCCTCCATTAACCAGGCAAAAGCTACCCAGATGAGATGCACTGCCCACATAGAAAGGATTTTAGAGGCTGCAGGGCTGAGTATTTCAGGACTTTACCCCTTACATTTCTCTGTCCAGTTCTGATTGGAGTCCTGTGCAGATTCTGGGAGAACTCAGAATGTAAAAATGGGATTCACCATGGCAAACAAGGAGCAAACCTGTCACAATAGGACACAAAATAAAACAATGTGGACACTGGACTCCAAGGTAAGAAGAAGAAAAAGATGGGAAGTTTATTTCCTGACTCCAATATTTATAGACTTACAGAAGTGACAGTGGATTGGAGGATGAAAGTGCCACCTCTCCAATGACACTGGACAAACTAACAGTCCACCAAATTTCTCCTCCTCCAGAGAGGAATGTAAAAACAATAATTATTTACATAAAAGTACATGAGAAACTTCATTACAAGAATGTAAACATCAGAAGGCTTAGAAGAACAGGGCGACACAAACCCCTAAGTTAGCCTGAAGAAAATGGCCAGGAGAGTAGCAGGGACCTGCAAAGAGATACAGACACTTAGCTCTGAGCTGCAGAAGTACCTGCTGTCACCTGGAATCTGTAACCATGGACTCTTCCCTGGAGATCATGTTCAAGCCACCCTTCTGTCACAAAACACAGCTGGGGAGAGGCCCACCTGCCTTTGCACGGAGCAGCTCAGTGTTTGCAGGACACTTCTGGAAGGTGAGAAGCTGAAGAGCAATTCCCTCCATTTCCTGAAGAAGGGTGCCTGAAGGTGACCTCTCACTGTGTGAGAGCCCTGAGAGCACTGGCTGCACCATGGAGTAGGAGAGAGGCACTGTGCCCTGCATGAAAACATCCCTCAACCCAGCAGCAAAAGTGTGTGAACTGGGCTCTGGCACGTCTGGGAGAATGCTTTGGCTGGTGGGCATCTCTTCTTTCTGTGTTGCCAGAGGCTGTGTTACAGAACTTGCTGCCTTGGAGGATGCCTGATGTGAGCCTTTCATGACTCATCCTGCAAAATAATCTCCCACATGAAAAAGGCCTTTTAACTCCAGGGTTCCATGTGTTGTCCCAGTGCTGAAATCTGCCCAGTCCCTCTTTGCTGTAGTTCTTCTCTACCTACTGCAGACTTATGTGTCACCTGAGCAGTGCCTCCCACTCCTTTAGCCTGTGTTGCATCTGCTCTCTCGTTCTCTCAGCTTCCTCCATGTCAGGATCATTCCCCTGGTTCCTCAATGCTGGTTTTTTGATAAAGAAAATTCTTTTACAGAGATGAGTTCATAACAAGTGGATCACCATACTTATCAGTGGGATTTCCAAAGGGGCCAGCATTCAGAAGTGAGAATGCATTAAGGTTTTTTCTAGTGTTAGCTGACTTGTACAGCACACCCAGTGACACCCAGTGCCTGGCACGGAGTTAGGAGCTGCTTGTGATTTCCACACATTGCTTTTGACTCTGGAAGGAGGCTCTCATGGTGCTCCAAATGATGCTGTTTCACAAACAAAAGCATTTGCTCTGTTCGTTTATCATTTCCTGAGAGGGCGTGTTCATCTCCTTCCTACTTGTGGCTGTCATCCAGCGCCTGGATCTGTGCAGGAAATCTGCCTTGAACAACACGTCAGAGCTGCCAAGACATGCACTGCTGCTCCCCACAGGCACCAGCAGACAGCATTGTAATTACCTGTCCTTGGGAGATCAAGTGGTACATGGTGTTCTCCTCCAAAGACCAGAGCACTTCCACACTGCATAGCTCTGCTTGGGGACAGAGGGACAGTGCTGTCACACTGGCACAGGGAAGGCTGCAGGACCATTTCGGTGTTGCAACCTCCACCACATCCAACTGAGCTGTTTGCTGTCAGCTCAGCAGGCTCTGTCACAGTGGAGAGGGCTCAGGTGGGATCAGATATCTGAGCACGCCAAAGGCTCAACTTTCGAGAGACCAGGGACTGAGGCAAGAGCTGTGGCTGCTCTCTGGGAGCGAGGGGCTTCACCCTTCTGCTTGCTTGTGCTGCAGACCAACCTCAGGTCAGTCAAGGGCTGCAGGGAGAGTGTTTTTCTTCCTGCTCAAAAGAGGACGAAGCCTGAAGGAGGTTTCATGTAGACCTCACTCTCCCTGGCAGTGAGAGCTGTGCCCCTCCAAGTCCAGGTATCCCCTCTCCCACCAGGGAGGGGTCTGGTCATGGCTGTGGGATTTTTGCCCTTTTTTCTCACAGAGGAGGGCAGGGAGAGCAAGTTCTGAGGAGGGAGACAGTTCTGAGTTGCCTGCTGGGGTTTCAACCTGGTCCTCAACCCGGCAGGAGCCTTTCAGCAGGGCTGCTGCTATTTATTTCATATGTGTGGTACCTCTGGAAAGGGAAAGCATGAGAGTGACTCAGGCTGCTGCCTCAGGGATTTACAGTTTCAGCCAGGCACAGGGGTGGGACAGCCATGCCACTACAACACAAGGATTCACCATCAGCTGCAGCCACTGCTCTTCGCCTGCCATAAAATTTGGGATCATTCTCATGGTAACAGAGACCATGATCTGCACAGCATCACCTCTGAAAACAAGCCAGCTGTGAGAACTCACGGGGAGGGCTGTTCTCCCTGGATAGCCTGACACTTCCAGGCAGGCTGTGCTGTTTTCCAGAAAATAGGGACAAAAATCAAATGTGTGATGCTCTTGAACTGGTCTCCCTAGGAAAATACTCTCTGTGTGTACAAAAATGTGATCCCAAACAGCAAAATGGTCACATAACTGAAAGGTATATGGCAGGAGGAGAGATAAGAGCTGGTGAGAGGGAGGGTAGCTGCAGTACCATCAGAGATAAAGCACTCCCTAAGGAATAACCCCCTGCTGCTCTGTGGGAGCTGAGGGAGGCTCAGCACAGCACTGTGCCTTGCAGAGACTCTGAGTACTCAGCCAGAGACTGTGCTGGAGCAGAGCCCTCTCCAGCAGCCAGCAGGGTCTGCTGGCCACCTGCCCTCTGCCCTTCTCCTGGTGTCCACCTGCAGTGGCCCATGAAGTTCACTGGTTTGTTCACACTGTCAGTGGCTGACATTGTCACAGGAGTGCCACCACCCAGCCCAGGCTATTACCTGAACACTTGTGCCTCAGTGGGACCAGTGTCCTTCCCAGGACTGCAAGGAGACACCTACAGCCAGCTGGGATCCACCACCCAGGACCTTTTCCTGAAGGCAGACACCACCTTTCCCAGACCTCATCAGAGCGGAATCTTTTCTATCTGAATTAATCCATTCCTCCTTTTCAGTGATTACACAGAATCTGGAGCATTGGTTCAGGAACTGGGGGAGCCAGATTTGCTGAGCTATGGGATTCAAATCCATGCTTGCTCACCAGGTAGTCCAGTGGGAGCTGTGGGAATTCCCATTGCATTTCCTGAAAATGGCTCTGCTGTGCAGCAAGAAGCTCAGACTCTGATCAGATAGAGAGGCACCACTGCAAATACTACTGTGATTTAGTGGTCAGGGTAAGCAGGTGGCTGCCAAACCTTGTTGTACATTTTGCATTAAATATTTAGCACATAAAAAAAGGAAGTGGTTTTCTGGAGCAGAGTGCCCCTTCTTCTAGGTGAGTGGCTTGACTGCTAAACCATCAAAGTCATCATTTTTTCCTTGATGCATGTGCTGAGGTTTTTTTGCTTTCTACACTCTGGAGGGAAAAGAATGACCTGTGAGAGGTAACTTTCAAAATATTTCACTGGGGAATACCAGAATACCATTATCCAAACACTGCTTCTTGGTGAGCTTATGGGATTTTTGTCCTGGCTTCAGCTTGCAGGTTTTTTGAGTTATTTCATGATGCAAGACTACCCTAAGACTAATGGAGTGAAATGCTCTTTCTCCTGAACTGCTGCACCCCTATGAAAAATAAAGGTGTTAATATGCCTGTTTACCACTCTGCTTATCTCTGTGGTTTTGGTGTGAGCTCTGAGCAGCCAAAGGTACAAAGAGATCCCACAGCTTGATGGGAGAGGTGGGTACCTCCAGCTGCAGCACAGGGCAGCATTTTACAGCAACTCCAATTATCCCTACTGCATTAAACCCTTCAATGAAGGCTGTTTTCTTTAGGAAGTCTAAAGTTTGCCTAGCACTTATCAGTGGGTAAGTGCCAGCACACGGGTGTGAAGATGAGGAGAGGGTGCAAGGCTGGGAACCACTCTGGGAGCAAGAAGGTGCAGAAGAGGAGGAACCACAGGGAGGAAGCCATGGCTCTGGGAGAGGAGTGTACAGCCAACAGGCAGGGTCAGGGGCGGGCTGTTAGAGGGAACACTATGTTGGAAAATAAAATAATTTGGCTTTTCTGTTTTAAAGAAAAATAGCATCCTCTGTGTAAGGCTGTGCTGGGACGCCCTGTGCGACCTCGCTCTGAACCTGGGTGTGTGACCAGACATTATCTGGTGGGGGCCTTCTAGAGGTCTGTTGTAAATACTGTTCAAAGGAGATATTCCTACCAGAGGAGCAGGAAGAGTTGTGCCAGGAGCAGAAGTGAGGGACAGAGCCCCACTGATGGTGACAATGGGGTAAGGGCAGGATGGTGGCCGCCCAGCTCCCACACCTCAGGGCCGCCCTGAGCACACCCCAGAGCTCTGCTCTATCTGTAATTCATTTTGCATGATTAGCTTGACATGATGTAACCCCTGTCCTTGTGACTCAGCAGGCCAAATATAAGCATCAAATGACTACAGAGTCATCTGATTTACAGGAGTCTCACTTATAACAGCTCATTACCGAGCCAGCAAAGTATCTGTGAGCCAGCCAGCAGAGAGCAGATTGGAGAGCTTACAAAAGCAGATTTTGGGAAGACTTTCCTAGTCACGCCTGCAAAACCATCTAATTACAGCAAAAGCATCTTGCCTTACCTTTTAAGTTTTCCTTTCTCACTTCACTTTGTCTCAGGAAGTGACGTTTCACCAACCAAAACCCATCTCAGGAATGGTCTAATGAGTCTGTTTAAAACCAAGTAAAAATGAAATCTGGCTGAGAGCTAGGTGATGGAAGTCAAGTTTTCCACCAGCACAGGGTGAGACCAAAGGAGACTCTCAGGCCTGCAGCTCTGTCAATGGCAGAATTTTCATGTGGTGTCTCTGTGTGTCTGTTAGTGAGTCCTGTCACGAGCCAGTCAGTGGTCAGAAACTCCAGTTGGCTGTGAAGTATATTCACTCACAGGCCCTCTGCATTTATTGTATTACTTAAAGAGAGCCAGATCACCAAAAGTTTTCTTAAATCCCCCTACTGTGCTTTACAGCTCACTCCTAAAAAAGCTACATCAGGTCAGTGACTTGGGTGGTCAGGCTACGATGTTTTCTGAATTACTGCAGCTAAAACTACTCCCATGGAATATCCCAGGCACTAAATGTGCTATTTGACTGCAAAGCACCCATTTGACATCATGTCTTTAAGCTAAGTAAGGAAAGGAAATAGAGATTTTGAAAAGTGCAATGCCACTTGCATTCAAGTCTTGCCTAATATAATCCCTGCTGTCAGGTATTTCTCTTTCTGTAATTTCTCTTTCTGGGCTGCTGCAGGTCTGCCTGTGCCCTGAGAACATGAACTTGGAGGGATGCAGCTCCAGCTGATCTCAGAGATCTTGTACTTATGGATAGAGAAGACATGCCTAAGCCTTTCTCGACATGGTACAATGCAAGCACCTCTCTAACAGGATATTTCCCCGACCTCCAGGCTATAGGATACTTGGGATAAGGGGTTTCTGGGAGCTGAGATGGGCACTCAGGTCTGCCCACAGCTAGATGGGTGTAACTCCAATCCCTTGCAGCCACTGAAGAAATAAAATGTTTTTACTCCAAATCTCTGGGCTGTGCCCAGCCCCACCTAGAGGGGGTAAAGTACTCCCTACCTGCACATGTCCTCAACTGCAGATTGTCAGAGTGCAGGAAACACAGGTAAGAGATTCAGTTTTTAAGGAAAATACGGAATGTTTGGGTGTATGCTTATCCATGGGCATTTTTCATTCTCTCTCACTCTTTTTATGCAAAGCTGTCACAGGAGACATTTGACAGAACCTCTTGGGCTTTGTCCATGTATGACCGGTGTTTGTATTTTAAAAAAATAATCTCGGAAATGTTTTGCCTAGTTCACATGATTTATTACTTCAGGGTAAGGTTTTCTGGAAATCTGTGAGATCCTCCAGGATCAAAGCAGCCTAGCAAAAGCAAGGTGCTGTTATCATTACGTCTTCAGTCACCTTGCTTTCCCCATAGGGAGAAGTAATTGTACATGCAGTTTGTGTCTGGAGGCAGTATATTCCACAGAAATGCCACTTATTACTGTACTGCTTTTCATCTGCAGAGGGGAAAAGTGATGTGAAAATGCCTGGAGGAGCAGGAATGTGGTAATATGAATCTCATTTTACCATGCCTAAAAGAACCTCATGCAGACAAGGAGTTGATAAAAGAGAGTCAACGCTGAATAAAAATCCCCAATTAGAGCCCTATCAAAGGCAGCACTTCCATGAAGTGGGTTAGCTCTCCCTGCTTTTACAGAAACCTGTGCTACTGTGTGCTTGCTTGGCTTTTTTATAATCTGTACCTCTCCCATCTTGAAGCCATGGATTTCTTTCCAGGTACCTGCATGCCACTTCCAGCAGCTGGATGGCCAAAAGCGCTGGTGTGGTGCTGCAAGGTCATTGCTCCAAGGCAGGGCACTGGAACTCCCCAGTCTCAAAATACAGAGTTTTTTGCCATCAAGTGATGGCAACTCACAGTGGTTTGCCATCCCTTTAAATGGACACATCCAGCCAGCCCTGAACCTGATAGAAAACTGATGGTGCTCAGCAGCTCAGCCCTGGCTTGTGGCAGTCTGGAGACAGAAGCCTCATTTTCAGGCTGGGTTTGGAAAGCAGAATATGGGTGGAGGGATGGCCTGTAGCTGCTGCTGTGGGGCCCAAGCTTTTGGGGAGGGCTGGAAGGCTCCAATTTGTCAGGGTTGTCTGCTCCCCATGGGCTGGGGCACAGCCCTGGTTTGCACCAACCACCACACCCCTTGTGCAGAGGGAGGTGTTTAGGACCATCCCCAGCTGAGCCAGGGATCTGGCAGCACTCCTTTTGTCCCAGCTGCCACTGGCACTGAGTGTTGGCTGCTTTTGTCATTCCTTGCACTACTGACACCCCTGGGGCAATTCCTCAAGCAAGGATGTGAAGTTACAGATTCCCTGGAGTCTGTCCTTGCACTGCACTGTGGTGGGTTTCAGATTTGCTTTTACATTGTATTTGAGGGAGGTAAAGCATAAACAGCTTTTGTGAAACCATGCTCTGTGCAACTATCCCCTCAGATCAGGTGAATCTTTCCCCCTCACAGACCTCCTTGCTCTCAGACAGAGCCTTATCAGCAGAGGCTGACTGATAAACCAGGGCAGTGTTACGTGCATCTTGGCCACACACAGAAACACACGTGTGTGCACACACATTCCTGCCAAGCAGGAGGCAGCAGTGAAGCTTCCAGTGATCTGAAAGGGACCTGGAGGGCTCTCACAGAAGAACTGAGCTTTTAAGAGCCCCTTTGCATTCAGCCTCTCCCTCCAGGTAACAGTTTAGTTGTAACATCTGATTTTCCCCTGAACACATTCATGCCACCTGCTCTGACAATTGTTTCTGATTTTGCCCAGTGTGAATTTCTGCTGGGCCATTTATAACTGACTGTCACAGGGTGCCACAGGTCCTGCTGTCAGAGTGAGCACACACCTGATTTATTCACTATGCCTATGTTAGGAAATTACTAGTTCACATTTAGGGGGGGAAAAAGTTATATTTTTTCTTCATCCTCTCAAATTTTATCACAGCACCATCAAAAATAAGGGCTGGAAGGGATTTCTGGAAGTCATCCAGCCCTGGGCACAGCCAGGACAGAGTGAGCATCTGAACCCCTTTGGACTGTGCTTGGCCCCAGTGTAAAGGCACAGCCACACAGTCACAACATCACAGAGTAACCACTGCTCTGTAGTGGCAATTTGCAGGGTTTGCTTCCCCTTGTAGTTCAGGAGCTCCAGGGCAGACCTCCCTTTGTACCAGCAAAGTTTTCATTTTACTGTGGGTCTGAAGTAAACGTGCCTCCCCCAAACATGCTCCTGAAGGGGAGGTTTCACTGGAAATGTTTGTTACAAGACAAAAGCAGCTCCCCATCTGCCCTTCAGAGTGCTGGTGGTCACAGGCTGCAGGAGCAGCAGGCACAGGGTGGTTTTGGTGCTGTTGGGAGGAGCTGGATGAGCAGACCTGGCAGGAGGGAGATCTCACTGGAGGGAAGGGTGCTCCCATCCCTTCATCTCCATCAGCCCAGCAGGACCACTCTCTTCTCAGTGACAGACACAGTGTGACAGGGTTGCAGCAGCAGTGAGAGCTCCTCAGCATGCAGCAAACGAGCTGTGAGCAGCTGGGGAGTGGTTCCCATGTGAGGGCCTGGATGGAGAGATTGGTGCCCATAGAACCACTGCCTCCATGCCAAAACACAAATCTACTTTTTCCCACAGAGGATGAAGCTGTTTAAAACAGTCACAGTGTTCCTGATAAGGAGTGATTCTTCTTTACAGCCACCAGGTTTCCCAGCAGATGTATTTTGTAGTTTCTATAACAGCTGGGTGGGAAGCTGTGTGTTGCCAGTGTTTCTGCTGTGTGAATTCCTTTTTCAGATGTTTATTTGTGTTGCCAGTGTCCTCAGTGTGTCCTTGCTATGGGTGTAGCTCTCGTGCCAACAAAAACCTCCTGAAATTTCAGCAAGGGCATCTGATCCTATATTAGGTTGCAGGAATAATGAGTGTTTTTCAACTGGTATTTGAACTTAAAACCTAATCCTGATTTATAGCCCCATAGATCTCCTTTTCAAGCCCTGTGTGTTTCCTCCTTCCTTGGGAGTGGTGGCATGGCTGTGCTGGGGCATCAGTCAGTGGCTCAGGACGTCAGGGGAGCACACCTAGATCACACATGTGTTGGTGATCCCAGGAATCTTTCCCTGGAGTTTGTCCAGGGCAGAGATTCACTCTTTTCCAAAGTAATGTCTTGCAAAAAGGGGAGTTGTGGGGAAAGTTATGACACGTGAACAAGGGGCATAGTTAAGGGGGAGACAGTTTCAGTCTGCTGTCTCTTCCTGTAGTTCATGGAAATGACCAGTTTGGGCTCAAGTGTGAGGTGTTGTTGCTTTCCCTCTCTTCTGCAGTTTCAGGATCAAGAACATTTCTTTATCTGCAATTTAATGTCTACACTGAGTGCTCGGATCACACCGGTCATTGTATTTAGTAATGCACTGCTGGGGGAGGAGGCTTTGCAGTCCAAAGCACATTTAGCAAAGTACAGAAATGTGGGGAGGGGAGGAAAATCCCTGAAGGCATCACTTGTACAACTATGCAGCATAAACATTTTCGCCACTTCAATAAAGTATACACGAATAGTTTACAGTCTCTCTTCAACCCTAGCTGCTCTACTGTGATTTCTAAATAGAATATGATTAATGTTAAAAATAATCCAATATATGAATTCTGTCTTCTGGATTGTTTTTAGCAGGTCAAAGGCCATTATTGCAGTAATTGAATAATCCCACAGCCCTTTGCTCCAGACATTCACTATGGAAACTAAGCAGTGAGGACTGGCTATTCTATTTTCCAGTCATCCAGACAGCATTTTAATGGGAAAGCAAAATCTGATGCAGTTAAAAGCTCCTCTAAAAGCAGATTATGGGGAAAAAATAGATGCTCAGATGAGATGCGGGCTGATGATTCACTTCAAAATACTGTAATTGTTAAAGACACTGATAATCACTTTGGCAGGCATGCAAAGACATATAAATGCTTTTTTACCCTGTGTTCTCTAGATTGAGAGACAAGGGGGAGGGCTGTTTTCTTTCCATGAGATCAGTGAAAAGCACATATTTCTAAAGTAGAAATCAGTGTTTGTTCTGAGAGTGTTTTAAGACTCTCAGATGAAAAACACTCTGCTGTTAGAAATGTTGCATGTCATATTTAGACAACAGTGTTTATTAATTATAGGATAGAATCATCTAATGACTCCAGCTGAGATTGTGACATAGTGTATCAAGTATTATATACACATCATACAGTCAGGTATAAAACCAGCCAGGGACACCTCAAACCTAAGCAGACTTGTAACTGAACACTGTTTGCTTCACCTGTTTTTACATCCTTGCAAATCCATTGACCCCAGCTGAGATGCTCCTGACTTACCTCAACTTTGGAGGGAGAAAAATCATAGGCAAATTTTGTTATTCTCATTTTTTCTGAGAAAAGGGCAGGGGAAAGGTAGCTTATTTATCTGAAGCCACAGGAGGAATCTATAGAAAAGGTGGAATTGACTCTGGAGAGTGTCCTAGATGCATAAGACTGTTTTCCTCCTATAAGAAACATCCTAAGCTCATTCCAAGATGAGTGAGAGTTAGCCAGAAACACCCAGGTGCTGTTTGGTGGTGAGTCTCCATCACTTCTCCTCCATCCCCCTGGAGTTTTCACTTGTGTCCTGGTGGGCTCACATCCTCTTTCACAACCACCACAGAAGACTCTGTAGATCTTGAGAGATCCAGGGCAAGCACGTGCAAACTGCAGTGCAGACGTGAGGCACGATCCAAGCCTTTGACCACACAGGGCTGCCAGTGTGGCACTCACCAGGCTGGTCACCGAGCCAGCCAGGCTTGGCTGCTACAAACATCCTGCCATTTGCTTGCAGAACTTAACCTTTAGAAGCCCAGCAGCTGCCTCCTTCTGAGAGGCCAAGCAGTCAGCATTTAAGATCCAAGATTTGAAGCACTGCAGATTCATTTTTTTATGCATCTTCAATAACCTAAAAAAAGCTAAAGGTCTGCTAAAGGTGCAGCTGCATTACCGGGAGAGAACCATTTAAGATCTGGCACAGGGAAAAGCACATATTTAAAAGACAAGCCTATCAGTCTTTAATGAGGTTATATGGGGACTGAGTGGCCATCTCATCATTGAGTAATCCTTAATGCAACGTGCTCTGAATCTATAATTAAAGCAGCTTCCACCTTTATCTCGCATGCTAAATCTTGATTTCTCCCAGTTCTTGCAAAACCTCTTTCTGTCTTAAAGGTACACCTGGTGTGTCCATGAGCCCTGAGAGGACTCATCTTGAGTAGCCTAGTGGCACTGTGAAGGGCTCACTTGGAGCTGAGAAAGAGAAACTCCAGAGTGATTTTTCCTACTGAGTGAGTTTCAGCAAAATAAACCAGGTTTTAACAGAACAAAGCACCTTTATCAATTGTTATTACCTACTGTCTCTTGCTGCAGTATGGCTCCTGCCTGCTCACACTCTTTCTCTATAGAGAAAAATCTCTGCTTCTTCTTCAAAAAATCCTCTCCCAACCCAGAGGCTCTTCAGATCTCCCAGAAGGCTCCTTGCCTTCTCCCCCAGTGAAGTCACTCCTACTGAGCCATTGCAAAACTCTCCAGCAGCACCTGTTGCTGGAAAAAAGCAACTCAGGGCAAGATTAATTACCTATATTTCTAGAAATTACAGTTTGGAAGCACTCACTTAGGCTTTATGGCTGCCAAGATACCCTCAGGAGTAAGAGAAAGAAGGAACTTATAGGTCCTAAAGGGAAGATTCTTACAGAGCAAAGTTGCCAGACGAAGCCCTCTTCCTCTTTCTTGGGCGACTGCGAAATTGTTCTAAGAGCACAATAAAGAACACTGTCAGATAACTGCCCTGTGGTCCAGGCACTGACCAACAATTTGGCATTTTCTGTCAGTTCCTAACTTTGTCCCAGGTTTCCTCTGTGATCTTCAGCAAGTTGCTCAGACTAAAGTTCCTCTTGCACATGCAGGTACCCAGTTCCCACTGAATCAGGTGCAGTGCAGCTCAGCCTCAAGGCCCAGCCTGTGCAGTCCTGCCTTTCTCCTGGTGACTTTCTTGCTTATTTGGATACATTGGGACTGGGTGGCACACACTGTTTTCTCTGCAGTATCCACAGCTGAGGGTTCCAGCTTTGATTTGGGGCTCTAACACACCTTCAACCACAACACAGCAGAAATAAACTACAGGTGGTGGCAAAGCTCTCATGTCTACACAAGAAGTGCAGAGACTGCTTTATCTCCTTGCAGCAGATAACTTAAATCAGCCCCAGTTTTCCCCCAGCTACTGAGCTGGAGATGTGCACCAGGCACAGTTTCCACAGAGCAGTAATTTATTCAATCACCTAGCACAGAGCAGTGGGGATTGCTGGCTCAGCACAAAGAGACAAATGTGCCAAGAGCTTCTGCTGAAGGAGCAGCAACCTTCAGGCTGTGACTGTGGGAGCTGTGTTGTCTTTATTGAGAGTTCAGACCTGGTGTGATTTCACAGCACCTCTTGTATGCATGTGAAGGCAGGTGAGCTGAGGGCATCTTTCTAAACATGGCAAATGTTCTCCAAATAACTCGTGAGAGCTGCAGCCAAGCCCAGCTGAGCTCTCTGGCTGCTCTTGGAGAAGGCTTTTTGTGCACTGCTGCTGCCCAGATCCTTTAGGTGACATCCAACAGGTGGGAAGGGCTCAGCCCTGGAGCCTGGGTGGTACAAACTACAGACCTTTCATTTCACAATGAGACCTCAGCATGGTCATCCTCCTGTGTTTGCTGTGCCCAATTTCTGCACAAATCCCAGGCTTGCAAAGCTGGAGGAGCATTGTGGTGGGGTCTGGGTTTAGAAAACCCCCTGCTAATGGGACATTTAGGTGGTGACTGCAAAAAGGGAGTCCTACAATCTGTTAGTGCTGACTGTGGCCCTTCACAGGCTTGCTGGGGAGGGGTTGGAAGGGAAGGTGCCCACTGGAGGGGGGGATTTGGTGAAGGTGCCCACTGGAGGGGGGGATTTGGTGAACTTGCCAGAGCAATTGAAAAAAAAAAAAAGAAAAAAAAAGAGAGTTGAAAATTTTAAGCAAAAGTGCATTTTGACTGAAATTAATGGAAATCAGGCATTAAGCAGATAAATGCATTTCTGGTTCTAACCCTAATTTTGTAATACATCCAGTGCCCTGTTAGGGAGAAAAACTCATCCAATGTCACAGTGCCTCTGAAACAGAGGTGACTGATGTGTTGGTAAATTGGAAATGCAACTCACTCCATCTTCAGCCAGAGAACTGTGTCCTGCATCTGACATTGCTTCATTATGTTAATGGTTTTCTTTTTCTTTTTTGGAGATCATGTTCCCAGACAATTTGAGTCACAAATAAATCAACCTGTCTTACATGTCAGTTCAGTTTTTTCTTATTAAATTGAACAACTACTGGAAGTTAGAGTTTTAGGAAAGAGCTTTCAAATTAATGCAAAGTTTGAACTAGTCTTATACTGCAAACCAGTGGGAAAGAGTAAAGCTCCCTCTGACTGGCCGCCAACAGCCACTTAAATTAAGGAAGAATCAAACCTTTTGCCAGTTTCACAAAATGTCAACACATCTGTCTGAATTATAAATTAGTAATGCTGAGTTTAAGTGGAAAAAACCAGACAAAAAATGGACAAAGCCAGATCTGGATCTCCAGGTTAGATGCAGAGAACTGAACTCTGTTACTTCTACTTTTATGTAATTGTCAAAACAATATTGAAAAGCACCTCTGCTTAAATAATTTAAATGCTCAGTAAAGTACTAACAACCCTGGAATTCCTTGATACTTTTTCTTTAATTTAGGCTTTTCTTTGTTGGTTTGCTTATACTAGAACTCCATCTTGAAATTAATTGCATTTTTGCTCTATACTGAACAAACTTGCAGTCTTCTGGCTTATTGGGAACTATTGTGTATGTTGTCTCAAGTAATGGGAAAAAATTAATACCAGTTTTAATTTTAATTTAATTATTATGTATATGCAAATTTTATATCTATATAATTTGATTTTAATTTCATTATAATAGCCATTACCAGCCCTGTAGATAACACATACTATGAGTAAGCTTCAAAGCATTTCACAAAGGGAGTAAACATATAATTAGCACTGCTTTACAGATGGGGAAACTGAGTCAGGAGCTGTCTTGGCCAGAAGAAGGCAAAAAGTTAGCACCAGGTACTGCACCTCAGTCCTCTGGGCCCAGCTCCATGCCCAGGCTTGGTCAGATCTCTGGTATCTTTCTGAGAGCAGGGGCTAAGCTGGGTATTTAGGAGCTGTAATTCCTTTTCCCAAACCTTGCTTCTTCCCTGCAAAATCCTAGACAACATCCACCTCCAAAAGAAATGCCATTAGGCAATACATGCTAATTATTATTATGGCAAAACTTTCTGTCTCTGGCAATCAGTCAGACAAGAGGTTGTCATGGAGGCTTGCACACCTTTAGCCACTTCTCCAGCTGTAAAAACAACACCTCTGGAGTGACTGTCCCTGCTGAGACCCCTTGAGGCTTCCCCTGTCCAGACCAACATCCCATTTGTGATCTGGGACATTCTGAGATCCCTCCTGGCCACTTTTGGCAGCTGCTGCTCAGCCCTGCAGACAGACATGGCCAGGGCTCACCGTGTGCTTTGCCAGGCCATCATACCAAGGAGATCAGCAGATCTGGATTGCTGCAAGAAATGTGGGGGTGAGGAATTAATCCTTGCTTAATTTGCCGCTAATAACTCCCTAGCTGTTACACACTCCACAGCCAGCACTCATCTGT
Source organism: Hypocryptadius cinnamomeus (assembly GCA_013400635.1). Lineage (NCBI taxonomy): Eukaryota > Metazoa > Chordata > Aves > Passeriformes > Zosteropidae > Hypocryptadius > Hypocryptadius cinnamomeus. The sequence goes on along the minus strand of VYZP01007360.1, from coordinate 88,282 downwards.
ACAGTTGCAGACCCTAAGAAAACAGAAATACATGCCTAAACCACAGTGTGATCCAAAAGGTATAAAAACTAGATGTGTTCATTAGGAAAAGGAAGATATAAAAGAAGGGATTGTAATGAATAACTGAGTGTGTGTGTATATATATATATGTATGTATATGTGTATATATATATGTATATATATGTGTATATATGTATATATATGTGTATATATGTTATATGTGTATATGTGTGTGTATATATGTGTATATATATATATATATAAGAGCTAAAGAGCTTGACTGTGTCAGTCTTTTCCAGCCTAATTGGTTTTGTGATCACTGACTTGAAGGTTGTTGTTGATGATTTCAGTCATCATAATACTCACGAAAAAAATACTGAAATACTATTTTTTCCCCTTTTTCTTAAAGAAAAGTCACTTTTTTCCCATGTACGGGTGAGATGACAGGGCATTCTCTGGAAGAAAGTAGAGTGAGACATAATTCAAATAAATTAAAAAGGAATGAGAGACGTATGGAGTACAGATATGTCTGAATGAGTCATGCGTACACTGTCAGGAGAGATGAAGTTACAAAGAGAAGTTGGCATGTTTGTGAAATTTCCTGCCCAGATTGTGCCAACAGAACTCACATATGGGCTTTTGAAACTGCAATAACCCTCATGTGTCCATGCCAGAGGCTTTTGTCCGGGCACCAGTCTCTCTGCAGTTTGGAACAATCCTCCTGGTCCCAGGCCAGAGGGGAGGGTGGCTGCAGACTCTCAGCAGGCAATGTGTGAAATGTGCCCTGGGACTTCAAAGTGATTTTTGTTATTCTGGGGAGGTGAGAATTGAGGAAAAGGTGTTTCATACCATTTTGTTTAAAGACCTACAACAAAGAGGAGTGCACTGCAGGGTAGGATCCCTGCGTTGGAATCCTGGCTTGCTGGGTGACTTTGGACAAGACCCTTAACAGTCTCAGCTTCCCCTTCATGGAAAGGATACTGTCCTGGCAGCTTTCATGGAGCACTCCCAGATCCACTGATGAAAAAGACGTTGATGCTGTTATTACCTTCCTTTAGCATTTCTGAGTATGTGCCATGGGTGGGTCATGTCCAGCAGACAGCAGGCTCTGATCCACGTGGAGAATATCTAAGTGTGGCAGCATGAATGAAACAAAATAGGAAATTATCACAACTACCTCACAGCCAAAGTGCCTGGAAGTGGGAGGGTGAGTGAAGCACACTTTGCAGTCATGACCCTGTGCAGGAAGCCTCCCTGCTGCTCCACTCACAGCCCCACTCTGCCCAGGATCAGCTCTGCAGCTCCCTCAGCTTCTCCTGTGCTCCTGCCCACAGGCACCTTGGTTCTCACCAAAGAGATCCAGAACTTCCTTCTCCCTGGAGCTCTGTTGTTATCCAACTGTGATGAAAAGTTCCAAGATGTTGGCTTGTGCACTCACCTCATCCAAGGACACAGGAACCACGGAATCATAGAATTGTTTAAGCTGGAAAAGACCTCTAGGATGGAGGTGAGGGAAGAGAAGCGTGTGAGAAGCACAGCACAAACCAGCAAGAGTGAGGAATGGCACGTGGGTCTGGATTAATGGATTAATGGAAGAGCTACCTGCACACCTTGGAGATGATGCTCCTGGGGGAAGGGCTGGCATGGAAAATGGCACAGAGCAAGGCCAGGGTGAAGGACACAGGCAGCACACCTGGCACACATGAGGGAGTGAGGGACTGAAGGGAAAATATGGCCTAGAGGCAAGAGAAGAATCCAGAGAGAGGGTGAAGGACTGTGACAGGATAAGAGCAAGAGTGTTCAGGGGTAATCAGAAGAGATCTCCCTGGGATAATATTACATAATTGAATTTGTCTGTACATTACATCACATCATTTCTGACTTGCTTTCACTGTAGCAATTACTGACAAACTCCTCAACTTACTTAACACACAGAAATACACAAATGAGCAGCCTAGCAAGACCTGTAGGATGCAGCTCAGGAGCAATTCTCTCTTGCAGGCAGCCCTGGGTGGGTGGGCTCTGCCTTTTGTCCTCACCCCTGGGACCAAGTGGACTGCTGGCTATGCTGTCCCACTCTCATCCTTGCTGCTGGATGCTGCTTCCAGCCCAGGCTCACTGTTTACAGCAGGGAGGACACCCTGTTTTCCAGTGGCTGGGGGACTGGCAAGGAGGTGCATCCAGGAGGTGGGCTGTGCCCTCAGGAGAGGTCTGAGTCTCATGAGACTGGATGAGGGAAGATACAGACATGCCTGGAAAGTTTCATGAGGCTCAGAGGCCCATTGTGAAACTTTTGTTTCTTGGTGCTGGGAAAAAGGAAGGGAAAAAAGAGATAAAATTAATACTAATGTTTTTCACAAACTACAACTTTCAGGGTCAGGACAGCAGGTCAGAAGCTGTTTCCTCTTGCACAACCCTTTCTCAGCTCTCTGCCCTAAGATCATTCTGTAAGTCTCTTGAGGAATACTCCACAGGTGTAAATACCTTAACTCCCTTGGCTTTGGGTGGAGATGGGGATATTGCTGATTTGAGCCAGCTGAGGCTCTAGTCTCTCTGAGCCCAGAATAGTTTGATCTGATAATAAAATGCCATCCCAAATATGAGTGCACCTCAGGAGCAGCCTAACAGGTGAATGATGTCTTGAAATATCTGTTTTTCAACAGTTACATCACCTGCATTTGTTATTCTTCATCCATTTCTAAAGTCTGAGTTCCAGGATGTCTCTGTTCCACTGCTAGCTAATGGGAAGCCTGTGTATCTCAGTGAGATGCTATTCATTCCAAGTGAATACACTTGTTAGCTTTTCTAATTACCCTCCTCATGTTCTCACATAAAAATGGCTCAAAAAAATTTGTATTTCCTGGAACAGTCATTGACAGCATGTTTACCATCTCTAATTGATCACCCATCACAGACTCCTTCTCTGCCATAACCACTCAATATTTCAGGGCCAGGCCAAGAACTCGCATTAAGTGGAGAATATTTGCACAGTGTGTCTCCAAGACAAGAGGAGCCCTTTGAAAAGTTAAATGCTGGGGTCTGCAGCACTCCCAGTCTTGGCTGGAGGCTGAGATGCTGCAGGCAGGAGTGTGGGACACTGCAGCAGCCCTCAGCAGGCTCAGGACTGCTGGCTCAGCAAGGCTTTGGGTCTGGAAGCTGGGGGAAATGAGAGCAGTCCTAGTTAGAAGGTGATTATAACAACTTACATTTGCCTTCCCACCCAGCACTCTCCTAGGAATTTTTTGAATCTCCAGTAAAACCATGTTTCAACAAAAGAATAGAATGGTTCTCTTTATTTATTGTCTTCCTCTCCAAGTTCCATCAGTGCCAGAGTGGAGGACTCGGGATGGAAAAGCAGAAAAGGGGGAACAGCACACAAATCTAAACAAGTGAAAAATGTGAAACACCAGGAAATGTTTCATTCTGCATCAAAATGGAATCAAGTTTTTGTTTGCAAATTGAGAATGCTGAGCAAGTTAACGAACAACCATAGCTCTTGTGGTATTTGAAAAGTAATCTCTTATTTCGAAAGCACTTCTCACTGACAACACTTCAGGCTCTTACCATAATTTGCCATCCAGATTCCTATAACACATAATGTTCCTGGGTGGGCTGGGTCTGGGGTATGGGATGTTTGGAAACACAAGACATCCCTTGCCCTGCGTGGCAGGGACTCCAGCCCCAGTCTGGACGTGACCCCTCAGTGGCAGTGGCTGAGCAGCAGCATGGCCTGGTCCAGGCTGCACCTCCCACAAACAAAGGCTGTGTGAGCAGGGCTCCATGCAGAGGCAAGGCTGTGCCTGCTGGGGATGATGCTGCCCTCAGCCATGCAGGGCACAAAGAGCTCGGGAATTGTGATGAATCAGTCCAGAGCCAGCATGTGATTGTTCACAGCACAGTATTTCATTAGAGTCATTTACTGTCATTAAAGCAGGTTGGTGGGCAGCAGGGCTTCCCAATCCATCCATTTCTGGGTAAAGTGCTGTGTGTCCACTGACAGGAATTATCCGTGGCTGGCTGTGTGGGGGTGTTGTAAAAGCAAACCTTTGGAGGTGGGGACTTGCACTGAGCTGCTTTTCAAGAGCAGATTCAGAGCATCTGTGTGCAGTGAGGTGTGAGGGAGCCAGGCAGGCTGGCAGGGTGGCACAGCACAGCACACAGCCCTGAGAGAGCAGCAGGGAGCCCCAGCACAGGCACTTCCTTTGCTGGGGCTGCACAGCCCAGCTTCCCTGGAAGATGCTCCTGCAGGAGCAGCACTGCTACAGCCCAGCTATACAGCTTCCAGTCCTATAGCCTGCACACCCTGTGCTCATTCTGGGGCCCTGCACAGTGTCTGTCACACAGAGGGGTTCGCTCTTGGTCACCAGCATCACACAGGTCTTGCCAAGCTGAGCTCCTCTTGTTTCAGCTTTTTTGGTAATATACTGGCAGCTGTAGGATGTTTACATTGCACAGGAGTTTTGAGATTAAATCCATCAAAACTCAGGGTACTGCTCAAAGGAGGCCATGTAAGTCCCATCTATATTTTCTGAATTGTGTTTAATTTGATTCAGGTCTTATCTAATCATGATTCTGCATTCAGAGAGAAGCTGGTTTAATATTAGAAATTTCCCAGCAAGGACAAACTCCAGCTGCTGATCCTGTGTACCCTGGTGCTGAGGAGTGGTGGGCTCCAGCTGTACAAGCAGTATGAACATTTTCACTGTGCATTTAGCAGATCCCACCTGAAATCCCGCTGAATACATCAGAAAAGTGGAAGGAGATATCCTTTGCTCCACAACTGACGTTCTCTGCTATATTCCTGCTTCTCTGTCTGCCAATCAGCCAAATGACCCCTTTGCCAGAGATCCCAGGTGAATCCATCAACAACTGAAACCCCCCTGACACTATGAATCAAGCACACAGCTCTCTGATCCAGCTCCTACTGGACTTGGTTTTGCCCATGGCTTATCCCAGAGCAGAGTCAGGCCACTCTGAGGATCAAACCAGTCACCCCAGCACTGCCCCTTAATCATCACCCGACAAAGAGCTGAATGCCTTCCTCCCTTCCTCCCTCCCTCCCTCATCCCCTCCTGCCTCCCCACATCAATAGCTCCTGAGCAGCTGACTTTGGCATAATGCAGCCATCCAAACACAGGCAGACACAGCAGGATTTACTGGAAGACGTCGTCTCTCACAATCCATTATTTATAGCAGTGCTTTATGATTAAACCTGAAGCCATTAGGATGGAAAAAGCTCAGGCTGGAACTGTGTCAGCTTACTCAGAAGCACACAGGCATGGCCATACCAGAAAAAGCATGTTTCCCTGCTCTGCCTTTGGGATATACAGGGAAAGGGCAAGCAAGCAAACAAAATGACAGTGTAAGGCTGCAGGGATGGAATCTGATCTTGTGGGAACTGACCATAGTTTGTGTGGGTAGCACTGGGGCTGTTTGTGGGGCCACCTTGTCTGCACAGACCTGGCTGGAGGTGCAGCACCCTCCTTCTCCCTGGCCTGGATGCAGGGGCTCTCTGGGGACGTGCACCAAATCCCTCTGGCACATCCACACCCTCGTGTCCTGCCCCAGCCCTCAGCCCCAGCAGAGAGCTCTGCAACCCTCCCTTCTTCCCTCCCCTTGGCACAGCCAGCTGTGTATGGATGTGTGAAAAATCCTAATGCTTAATCCTGCTGCTGCTGCATCTACAGAGAGCTCCTCAGAGGAATCCCCCATGAAGTGTCAGCCATGGCTGCAGCTACAGCAAACATTCAGGCAGCAATACTGATCATATCCAGAGCACCCAGGATGCACCTAAATCCTGGCCAGTGCACTCCTGTGGTGGTTTGGGTGTAGCTGCCTCCATGAGGGAGCACGAGGGGAGCCCATGATCCCTTGGGGAAGTGCTGCCCAAGTGTGATGGCAAAACAAAACTTCCCTCCTGGAGGGCCTCTGCTTGGTCATCACCTGCCAGTGTAGGATTGTGGGGGGTTAAAAGCCCTGTAGAGCTGCTCTTCAGCTGAACATCAGCCTGTGCTGACTGTTTGGGGCCATTTTGTCCAAGTTTTCTCCCTGTGGAGGGCTGTTCTTCCCATACCACCACTGACAAAACTGCACAGGTCAGTTACTTTTCAAAAGTGAAGAAAATACTCTTAGTGTAGCCTGATGAAAGCTTTCCCATCTTGTTTAGCACAAGATCTCAGCTCCCATGTGGGACTCTCAGCCAGCACTTGCCTTATTTAGGGAAAGCAGTGGAAGTCCCAGAAAAAACTTTAAAATTAGCCTCTCCAAGCCTTCTCCATGCACCCCTGCTCTCCACCCCAATAAGTTGGAGGCATGGGATGCTTTATCCCACCCCACAGCAGGAGCTTCATCCAGCAGTGAGATGGAGATGTCAGAACCTCCCAGAGGGTCTGGAAGGGGTGTGGGGGTGCAGAGGCAAGAGGAGCTGCAGGTTTTCCCTTTCTCATGTCTCAGCCCTGGCAGGCAAGCAGGGTTGAACACAAGCATACAAGATACTACAGAGAAAATTACTCACACCAAACTAAGTTTGCCCTCCAGCATGGTGAATTAAGACACACAGACAAGGAGAAGGGAAAGAAGGAATTAAGGGAAAGGCCCCTTTTCTTCTCTGAAAGAACAAGGGCTGGCAGCTGTAGAGCAGGGTTGTCTGACAGCTCCCTGCCATCCCCTTGGTTCTAGCAGGAGAGCTCATCTGCATTGCCTGCCAGGGCTCTACACCAGCAGCAATCTTCAGTGTCCTTCAAAAATGTTTGCAGTGATGCTCTCCAGAGCCATCCTGCTGGCATCCCTTGCTTGGACCCCTTCCTCACCCAGGAGCTGACCCTGAACTGCTCCATGTGCAGATGGGGATCAAAGGCCATAAACTTCCAAACTCAGAAAGAAGAAAAATTACTTTCTCCACCAAAGAAGGTAGGGGGAGAAAAAAATAACCACCAAACCCCCTGCTGCCTTTCCAGAGCAGTGAATTAAGGGATCTCTCTGTGGCAGGAAGAACATCAATATGGCACCTTTTTCCATTGCTAAAGAGTTAGAGTTGTAGGTTCATCACAGATTTTTTTTTCAAAGCCATAGGTCAGTCTGTGACACTTTAATATTACAGCCCATGTTGTTTGGTGCACAAGACCTGTTTGGGCATCACAGTTCCCTTCCAGCCCTGTATTAGATGTTCTCCCATGGAGAATCCCCACATTGGCATAGGAAAAGCTCAGTGTTGGCATAGCTGGTGGAGCACATCACACTTTCTTCACAGAGCCACTCACACAGCAGTGAATTCCTTCAGCTCAGCTCTGCACTGGTGTAAATTAGGAGTGAAACACTGTGGTCCAGTGAGATAAACCCATGAAGAATAACAGATTCCTTTGGATTTCCTTATCTTTCTGCTGTGACCTGGCTGCTGAAATGCAACCTCAATCCATCACTTATGGAGAACAAATTCCGTTACCAAACTTCAAGCCTGGAGTCTGTCAGTCCCTGGCCATCAGGGTTAGGAGATTACTTTACACTGCCTGACCTCTGACACTATTTAAGGGCTTGTCTACAGCTACCATTATTTATAACAATTTAATATTTTCATATTTCACACATGTGATTTCATCTGCCTGGCTGTAATATTAATCAGTGTGCAAAACCAGTTTTGTTAAAATAGCTGCCTCATAGGGGGCATAGTGGGCTGACAGTTTTTCTGCACATCTGTCAGATATCTTGGCAATAACCTTCCTTTTTATCAGGCCTATGGGGTCAGTCCTGTGTCTCATACTCATTTCAGATTGCACTGTCAAGCTGTTTTGCAAGAAGAGTGTCCTAGCTTATTTAGTGGTCACAAGATGCCAATAAAAACGGCAAGCATTTGCTTGTTCTAATAAAAAATCCTTGCCCTGTGTTGGACAATTAGCTGATTTTGTACAGCCCAGAACCACTTCAGGTGTTGTTTGAGGTTCATTCCATTATTTCAGCAAACCCTTGAGCTAAAGGATGCTCCTGTTACCACCTGAAGTCATGTCTGCTTTCAGTAGCATTTCCACACCTCAAAATCCAACATCTTATATTTGTGTGACTCTAAGGCAAGCAGAGTCATGTTGGTGAGAACTGGGCATCAATTATCTCCTGTGAATACTGTTGAGCTGTACTTTGGACTAATATGTCCAAGGATATATTGTTGTACAAAACAAAATCAGGGTGTTTGGGTTCTTTAGCCAGGAGACACAGTTCTGTCAATGCTTAAATGATTCACCCAGTTGAGCTCAGTTTTGCTGTGGTTAAACCAACTGTAACAAAATGGATTGGGAACAAGAACTGGTGCATTTTAAAGTAGATGAGGGGTATCTTCCTGCAGGTTTCACCATCCTAAAGTGATACACCTGGGGATCTTTTTAATCTTCTCATGGGTACTTTTGCCTTTAGGTCATAAAGTAATTGATCCACTTCTTAAGGATCATTATTAGGTCAGGCAGAAAATATTGGATTGCATTTGAAGACACTGGCCTTGTTGGATTCCTGGTATTGGGGCACTGAACAGCAATAAATGAGAAGAACAAGAGGAATTATTAAAGGGGGGAAATTAAGAGGGTTTTACAGTCACAGAAGAAGGTGGTTGAGGAAAAATGGGGCATTATTTGTCATACATGAGAACTGAAGGGTGTCCAGTGAAAAGAGCAAGTAGCAGATTTATTTTAAAATAAACAAGGGGAAGTACTTGTTCACACAATGCATAACTGAATGGTGACTCATTGCTGCAGGATGTTGTGGAGGACAAAAGCCTGCACAGGTTTCAACAAACTCAGGGAGAAGAAGTCCATTGATAGCTATTGAATAAGATAATTCAGATGTTCCATATAATTCCCAGTCCTTAAAGCACTGGTTGCAGGGATCTAGGCTGGAATGGCATAAGCAGGGAACAGGTAACTCAGTGTGTGCTGTATTTCCTACCTCTTCCCCCAGGAATCTGCTTTTTGTCTCTGTCAGAGAGAACTGTCAGAGGACTTTCTGACCTAGCAGGCATTTATATTTAGCAGCACAAGCTTATTTGTGGAAGAAATTGTGGTTGTATTGATGACTTGCCTACGGGGAAGATTGCTGTGAGGGGTCTGCTGTGGGTGAGAGGTGTGTCTGTGCCTCTTGTATGGAATAAATCCACTGCTCATCTGCTTTGCTTCCAGGCTGTGATAGGCTCTGGGGAGCACAGTCACAGTGAGGAGTACTGGTTTTGTCACATAGTTGGGGTTTTACTGTGAAGGGGAAAGGCAGAGAACTCAACCAAGAGCCTGAGTCAAGCTGGTTTTGCTGCTTTGTGTTCTTCTAAGAAGTAAGTGAAGGAAGGAGAGGTTGTTTTGGAACTTAAATAAGTGATTTATAATAGTTTACCTAAATGCATGTAGATGCTCAGTGTTGGAGAGCACTCACAGGACCCTCACAACAGTTTTGGATAGCTTGGTTTTCCTCCAGCATCTCTGCCTGCTGGCTGGGCCTCTAAAACACAGAGGGGTTCAAGTGATCAAATTAGTGAGGAGGTTCTTGCTCCCATCCACCGAGCAGTCCCTCAGGAAGATTTCATCTTTGTGTCTATTTAACCTACTTAATCAAATCTACAAGATCTTGTCAGGCTTTTATATCTGAAATTGTCTCTGACTGCATGCGGAATGGGGGGATTTGCAACTGGGCTGGAGAAACAGTGAGAATTACAAAACTGCTGCTTTTATCCTCCTAAAGGAACTTCACCTAAGTGTATCCAAGGTCCCACTGCAAAGTTTGAGTAACACTGGAGAATGATGGCCAGGTAAGAGCAGGGTTAATAAAATTATAACCACCAAAGAGAGAAAGCAACTAATATTGTACCAACCCAAACATCCCTGCAGAGCAGGCAGGCTGTCAAAAATATTTCCTTTCTGAGTTTCACTTAGAGAGTGAGGTGGAGAGACTGTAATGGCAAGGAAGATGTGAACAAGTAAAGCTCAGGGGCCAAAGCTGAGAACCAAGCAAACACTCCAGTGAGGTGGCTCTGTCACAGAAGTCTGTGCCATTGCAGTGATGATCTGTAGTAAAATTTGTTCTCCTCTCTTTTCCTTGGCTCACTGGATGGAGATTACCTGATCCATCCAGCTCTAAAACCATTGAAAATTCATGGTTTTTCCTGTGATTTGTGTTCTCCTGGCCTTAGGTGAAGAAAAAAGATGTGCCCGTGTTTAATTGGGCTTGTCTCTTCTGTCAGTTCTTGAAAATATAGAAATTGGATCTGGCCATGTTTTCCCCTTAAACTCTGGAAAATATATTGGATCAGTCAGATAAAAGAAGCTGCACAAATTAGCTATCAGTTGCTAAATACTTGGAAGCCTGAACAATGCCAGTATCAATCAAGTTAACAATTCAGTGTTTTCCTCCTTCTGCTGGATTAAAAAGCTGAACTGCTCTGTTCATGTAAGAAACCACCAGAATTCATCTTCTCTCTGCTTGGGTTGCTCTTTACCCGAGGAGTCCTCAGTAACATTTTGTTTCCAATTGCTGTGCTGTGGAATTATGGCTATCTCTCTGTGCTATCTGAGAAGGTGATTTGTTACTCATTGTTTTGGTGAGATGAAACAAATTGCAGGAAATTGAGCTTGGATGGATGGATGGGAACTCTGGCTGACATTGGGTGGCACTGAGTCTGTGCTGAGTCCCTCAGGTTTTAATTAAGGGGCCTTTTTGCTTCTTGTTCAATTTCCCTGCTTTAAACCATATGGAATTAACTGTCCTTGGACGAGGGAGGAATGAGGTGAGAAACTCCACCAGCTTTGTGCTTTTCTTGTCCTGCCAGAGCTGACTTTTTGAAGGGATCACAGGTCCTGCTTTCAGTGGTCCCCTTCTCCAGGCATTATGAAGTGCTGCACTGTCCTGACCCTTGTCTTTAAGTCCCTAAGACAAGAAAATTGTTAAAGATACACCCAGTGTCAACAATACATAGCAGTATTATATCTTCTTAGGCAATTACTACCTGAAAAAAGAATCCCAATCTGTTAGTCCTGAACTGAAGACCATGACAGAAAATCTGGTCCTGGCAGAACCAGCAGGAGACTGAGCCTGCCCATGCCCTGTTGCTCCCTCTGTGTCTCAGGGGCAGCTCCTGACAGCACAGCAAGGAGCTGCCACTACCAGCCAGCCCAGAGCTGGGGGGAGAGGATGTGGGAGGACTGATTTTTTGGGAAGTATCATCCCTTTTAGCTTTATGCCCTTTCCTACATAAGAAATACTCCTTAAAACAACAGTTCTACAACTTTTCTTTTTATGCTGTTCCTACCAGCAGCTCCACAGAAAGTCTCTAACAGAACAACCACACTCTCAGCTCCCAGAAGCTTGGTTTGGAGAGATCTTCTTGAGCGTGAAAGCTCTTACTCGGCAAACAAAAAGAGGTTTTTGTAAAGACAAGTGACTTAAGCCATTTGGGAAGCACATATGTGCCTTCCCATCTTGCTGATCTGATGGATAGGAAGGCACAGACTTCTCCTATCTCCCCTTTGCTGCCTCCAGCCTGCTCACTCCAGCACAGTTTTATGTGCACTGTGAGCACATAAAACCCACAGAGAGCACCCTCAGTGACTGGAGTGTTGTACACTGGGGTGCCAGAACTGTGCAAAGCCTCCAAGGACCCCCTCTCCAGCCACCAGCTCCTTGCATCCAGCTGTCCTGTGGCAGCTCTGTGCTCTCAGATGTGCATGATGCATCATCCCATGAAGTCTCTAGGTTTGTTTTTTCAAGCTACAGCAAGACCCCTCTAGACTGGACCTGTGTGGCTGTCTTTTCTTAATGGGAAAAAATTCCACTACATTTCTTATATTGCTTTTTTCCTCCAGGATCAAATGTGATTCATCCTGTCCTGTAATGCAAAATTTCACAAATTTGAACTGACTTGGTTGCTTATCCAATTGCATAATTGTTTCGACTACAGAAAACTAAATAAAAACTTTCCAGAGATTTTTATTTTGCCATGTTTAAGTAGGTTTGAAGTGCTAGAATTTAACTGAGCTTTAAAAAACCCAAAAAACCCTTATGCTTTGGAAGATGTTAACTTTGGCTCCTATAATGGACTAGCCATAATACTAAACACATGCTGTCAAAACTCAGGAAAACAGAGACACACAGACTCTTTTTTTTCAGTAATGTTGGACATTGTCTCCATGTGTAACTTTATACATAAATAAGAATTCTTTCTCTCTCACTCCACCCATGCATTTTTAATATTCTCTCTGGAAAGAGTTTCCTTAAACACTTTAAGGAAGCTGCTTCTTCTTCAAAGCCTTTTCCTGCCTCCTCACTTAAAACAAGAACTTGGGTGGCCTCTTTTCTGATAAAGGGCGTCAGCTCTGTGAGCTTTGGGGTTTCAGCTCTTTCTTTCCCTGAGCATCTGTCCTGGCTGATGCCTGCACACATGGTGAATGAAGCAGGTGCTCTAGAAAGACTCCAGGAGAAAATGTTTTGCCAGCAATGTTCCTGTAGCAATAACTGCAATGAGCAGAAATTTAGAACTACTTTGGCAGCCACACTCAGAGACTGCTGTATTTTACAAATTGCTGGTTCTGGAGGGAGGTTTTAGAGCCCAGAGAGCTCTGACAATGCCCCAGTAACCTCAGTGCAGTTGTTCTTCTCTCTAGAAGGACACAATTTGGACAGTGAGTCACTGTCCAGCTGGACTTGTCTATCCTTGATTTTAAAAGGTCTGAGAATGAGGGGGTTCAGCAGAGAAGGTGGGTGGACATCTGGAGGACATGGTGTACAGGGAGGGACTTGGGGAACTGGGCTTGTTCAGCCTTAAAAAGCAAAAGCTGAGTGTGATTTTCCTGCTCTCTTCAGCTGCCTTGTGGCAGGGTATTGGAAGATGCAGTCAGACTTTTCCTGGAGGTGCACAGCAATAGGACAAAACACAACGGACAGAAGTAGCAGAGTGAGAAGCTCACCTACTAAAGAAAATTACTAGGAGGACTGACAAGCACTGGGCAAGGCAGAGGATGGGAAATCTCCATCCTGGAAGACACTAAAAACCTAGACAAGGTCCAGAGAAACCCGTATAGTTGGCCCTCCTTTGAGGAAAGACCTGAACTAAATGACAGCTAAGGGTCCCTTCCAACCTGAATTTTTCCATGTTTCTGTGATTTCTCATCTATTATCCCTTTCAATTTTCTTCTGTGTTGTAGTTTTTTGTGCTGTGCCCAGCCATTTTATCTGAAACATGCACAAGAAACAATTTTGTCTGGCCCAGATTTCAGGATCTACTGAATGATGATTTGGGGATTCAGCAGAAGTGGCCAATATTACACCTTCACAAACATCTCACTTATACATCATGGCCTGCTTGTTTCATTGACATTCCAATCTCTAAGAACTCCTGTTGTGATGCCAGAGTGGTAAAATTAAAGAATCTGTTACCCAGGTGGGTAAGAGGAAAGGAGACAGTGTCACACACTAGTAGAAGATTCTGGAGCAGTTTCATTAATTCTGCCTTTATACACAGACTTCTCTCTACAGGAGTACAGTTCTTCCTTTTGATTGCTCCAGCACATTGCCAAATGTGAAGATAGGGATCTTGAGCCACCTCCCTTAACTTAGTGAATCTAATCCAGCAGAGTACCGCAAGCACTGAAATACAGGCCCAGGAGGAGCCTTGTCTCACAGAAGTTAGAGCAAAGAGAATAATATGGATTGCCAACATTGCATCCAGTCAAGCCAGGAATGGCAGGACTTTTCTGAAAAGAAACCACACAAGGCTCACTCATCTTTTCTGTTGCCATTGGTAGGAAATAAGCAAATGTTCCTATTCCTTCTTCTACATAAACATTTCCAATGAGTTAATGCAAGGATATAGGAGCATGAATTATTCCTATGCTTGCCAAGTACTTTGATATCTCTGGGGAAAAAAAAAAAAGTCTGTGAAGGTTTTAGCCATTATTAATTAACATGGTTATGGATTTTTGCAAAACACTGCCTGCTTGGAATAGTGTAACGTCACTGTAAGTGGTACAATAGTGCAGCATAAACCAGAGCATGGTGTGTGTTTCTCAGGCACATGTGAGACACAAATACATACAGGGGAAGTGATCCAGCCATCTCTGCTTCCTACCCTGGCTTCAGGGCAACAAAGGCAGTATTCAGGAGCCTCAGCTGTTCCAATGGGCATTTAACATCTCAATAACCAGCAGAGGAGCTGATGGGCCAAAGAGATGAGTCAGCAGTAGTGTGTTTGCTCAGCCAGTGCCCAACAACTCCTCCACGTGCTCAAACAGTGCTTTATGTGTAAATTGTGTCATTTCCTACTAAGTTTGCACAACACACTTTGGTTTGGGATGTAGACCTGTTGTTTGTGTTGGCTGCATCCAGCCAGCCATGTCAGCATCCCTGCAAGCTCAGGAGCTGCTGGAAGTGTGTCATTATCACAGCAGTGTAACCCCACAGCTCACAGAGAAATCCATCACCAGTGCTGGGCACTTGGGCTCCTCAGACAAGGAGCAGGTCCTCTCTGTGCAGCCCAGAACAACCAGGGTGCTGGGGGAAGAGCAGAAATAACTATATAAACTTCACCCACATGCAGTAATGAAGCACCTTCCTGGAGGTGTTAGCCTGGACCTTTATCCATATGGAATCCATATTCTGCACCCTGTCAGGAGAGGGGCCTCAGCACCCTCAGGGGCTTTTTCTTAGGAATAAAATCCACTCCTTTCTTTCAAAATATGTGACAGCATCATACTGAGGAAGGAGGTGTATGCACTCTTCCATGAGGAATATTCAGAGCATTGAAGACGGGGCAGCCAGCACAAGTCCCTGACTAAGGTTTGGGACAGTCTAAGTGACTTCCAGCTTGATTTTTAACCTCTTTCTGGGACTATTTGTTCACTACATCTGAAAATCATCTACATGAGAAGGGGAACAGGAGCAAAGTTTATACTACAGGATTCCTGACTCTGATGGCAATACCTTAATATTAACATTTTCACTTGCTCACTTCCTGACAAAATGTATCTTGGACACCTCTCAGGTAGAAGCTGGGAGAAACATTCTCTTTGAGGACATGGTGACTTAGACCAAGGGGTCTAGGGAGAAATGCTGGCCCTGGTAACTCTGGACATGGGCAGACAAAGTCTGCCATGGTGTCCATCAGCAGCTTCATGAAGAGGATGAACAGATGCAGTGCTCAGATCCAGGCCTTGACATATTTACTCACAGAGAACGATCATTTAGCTCAGACTGCAGACTCATACGTCTATTAAGGATGTGCTGTGTTTACCTCACAGTGTACCAAGGTCCCTTGGGAGTTGTTCTGTTTCTGCTACACTTCCTCCCAGATAATGATTGATGCATTTTCTTTATTTCTCTTTGGTATTTACACCTGATGGTGGATGACAGGTATGGCAATGCTGGCACAGCTATGGGCACAGACTCTCTCCCATACAAATGTAATCAGCATTTCAGGTTATTAAGGCTGTGATGACAGACAGTTATCTTTCTTGTAGATAGAAAGGTACTTTCTAGCCAAACCAGCTAAGTATGATCCTGATCTCTCTATCCCTGTCTCTTAAATTAGAAGCTTGGGCATTTCACTGCTGAAATTCCTGGAGCAAAACCTTCAGGCCCTGGTCTACTGTGATTGCTGGGGGGAGGGTCTGCACCTCCAGAGAGCTCACCTGGGCAAGACTCTGCCCAGGTGGAACTCAGAGGCAGCAGAGTGATGGTGGATATACCTCTGGAGCACAGATGGCAGCATGGAAAGGCCAAATCTGAAAATCACTAGAATTGTTTCATAAACAACATGGAGGATAATTAATGACCCCATTATAAAGACACAGCTATGGAAACAATTGCAAATTGACTTTTGGCAGATATTTTTGGCAGAACTAATGTGAAATACCAGAGAGGGCCTCACAGGACTGGGGTCTGTTTGCTGCACACAGCATTTGCCTGTTGATTCCTGGGGAAGCCAAGGGACAGAATCACAGAATGGCTCAGGCTGAACTATACCATAAAGGTGGAGAATATTCCTTTCAGGTCTGCCAAGCACTCACTTGCTCTTCCTTGAACTCACTTCTGCTGCAGTTCCTTCAGCCCCACACTCTGCTCCCACATTTCACAAGTTAAGTTTCATGATTTGATAGGTTCTCTGACTGCTTTACCCTAGTGTAATCCAAGGACAACAATTTTAAGTGCCTTGACATTTCAGGTGGTTCTTGGAATTTTTAGGATTTCAGATGAAGACCTGTTAAAAAATTCAGTCCCTTCAGTCTTTTCATGTTCAGAAGCCTCAGCCTTCTGATGCAGTTTGTGTTGCAGCGATTTGCTGTCTCATTAAAAAAAAAACCAACAAAACAAAACACAAAAAACCCCAACAAAACAGAAAAAAAAAAAAAAAGAGAAAGGAAAATGATGCTCCTGTGTCCAGGCAAGGAAATGACACACATCCACCTCCTTTCTCAAGCAAACAAACAGCTCCAGAGCAGTTGTTTGAGTCACAGCTGCCTGAAGAGAGCTGAGTGCTGAGCTCCAGCCTTGCTCACCCAGGACATCAGAGGGATGCTGCCCCTGGTCATAACCAGCAAGCAGAGCTGAACCAGTGGCAGACTGACCACACAAAGATACAAATCTGTCTGTCACTTCATCCTGCACAAGCCCATATTTTAAGTAACTGTACACAAAAGCCACTGCAGCCATAGCAACACTTTTTAAACAAACTGCTCCTGAATGTAGTTTTTTATGCATTTATGTAACCCCTTCTTAGGCAAATATGGGGGGGTGTGTGTCTTTATGGTTAGAATTTAAACATGCAGATACACACACTGAAAAATATATAAAGATATTGATGGATAGAAGTACATACATGCAATGCAGAATTATGGTGATGCCTGTAAGTCAGAGTTCTGTGAAGATGCTCAGTGACTCAAAGCACTGCTCATCACCCTGAGAGGGGAGCCCTCTCTAGGGAGGGGCAGGTCACCCCATGGCCTGCTCAGCCACCAGCCGGGCAGGAGACTAACCCAGCAGAAAAACAGGGAATCTTTTTCTTCAGTGTTAGAGAGCTGATCTGGCTGGTGGGAAAGCCTAGTGAGTGTAAGAGCAAGCTGGAGGGAGCAGACTGACTGGAGGAAGAGACATTGCTCTTTCAGTGAGATCAATTCAGTGCATCCACAGCCCCAGTTGTTCTCCTGGAAAAGCCTTTTTCTCTCTCCCTTGACTATGGAAATAGCCCAGGCAAACAAGTCTTCCTTGTCTCAGCCTTACCAAATGCCCCTCACACTGCTTACCCCAGGATTTATGACAGCTGAACTAACCAGATCACGGGACCGATTACAGCGAATCCGTGGAATTCGGACCCGTGGATTTCCACAGCCCAAGCACATCAGCTGGCTTCATTCCTCCTCTGCTCTTGTCCTCTTCTACAACTTCTCCAAAGGAGCACTGCATGGCCCTGCAGCTTGAGGGCTCTTCAAGCTGTCTCTGTTATTTGAAGACAACTTGTAACGGGAGGGTTTCAGAGGAACAGCTCAGAGAGGATTAACACACTCCAGAGTGGAATTCTGTGGCTGTGACAGTGAGAACAGCTTGGACATTTCACCCCAGGCCTCTCACAAGTTGGAAGATAAGAACACAATCCCCCCAAGGCAAAACACCATAATATTTCTTACTTGACTCCCTGTACCCATGCCTTTCAAAACTGCTCAAATAATAGGAAAATAATCATTAAATGTTCTTCTAAGGTGTTTTCTTTAAGATTCATATTTTGCAACTTTATATATACACTGTGAATAATTTAGTCTGATTATTTACACTGACACGCACACACACACCTACTCTTTAGCACTATAAATCCACCTCAGAAATTTAAAAATCTGGATTAATTAATTCAGAAGCTCACCTTGCAAATCTATGAAATTACTTGATTAATTTTTATATTACAGAAAGATTAATCGGGGGAAACTGTTGGATCAATTGGAACAACTAATGTTTGATGTGAATTTATCATATCATGTAATTATTTCATATATTGTATTAGAGTAAATTGCTGCCTAAGAGAAGGGAAGACTATTTTAGGATGGACTTTGCAAATCTTTTTCCTGATTTTAACTGTTCCAAACTTGTGATTATGCTGGTAGAAAATCTGGGCAAATGAAGGAAGGGTTTTACTGAAACACATGAGAAGAGCTCTGTAGCCACAGAACAGACACAATATTCTCAGGGTTCTTGCTGAACCTTGTTTTTTAGAGCATCAGGAGCTTCAGGACAGATCTCTAGAAAGCAGAGTTGTAAAATCATGGATTCTTTGTCTTATTGAGAAAGTTTCTTCCATTCCTGGGAAAAGCATAGAGATAGAAAGGGATACAGTGCTAGAACCAGGCTTCACTTTTGTACACACATAATTGTTGTTGGTTGTAATTGATTCAAGACTATCCATGTTATACACCAGACATTTAAATCAGTAATTTTGTCTGGTTTACTGAATGTTGAAATCCTGGCAGTGAATGAAGCCAAATTAGCTAAGACACTGCAGATTTTTTTGAGATGTAGTAAAAGAAAAGGGCAAAAATAACAGCAAAAAAAAGAAAGAGACAACTGCCTTGCACAGAATACTCCTAATGGCAGACTGCTGGTGTGGCTGCCTAAGGAGTGAGGTGCAAAGCATCTATTTATGCCCATGGCTGCACAGCCCTCTCATGGACAGTTAAGTTTGAGAAAAGGGCAAGTGATGGGTAATCATGTTTTTACCCTCATGCCAGTGAGTGAGAAGGGAAAGAGCCTCTTGCAGCCCACCCTCAGGGTGGAATGACACTGAGGGACACAGGGCACGGCTGGGCTCTGTCCTTGTGCAGAGCTGGGTGAAACCTGGGCAGCAGATCACAGCAGTCTGCACCAGGGGTGTTCCACCAGCAGCCACATGCTCCTGCTGAGCAGATGGAGCACAGATCCTCTGCAGAACTACAGCTTGTGCTCTGCTGGGTTAGCAAAATCCCCAGTGTGGGGGGCAAAGCAGAAACACACTGCAGCTGAGCTAACCAGTCTGCCCAGCAGTGACCAAGCCTAACAGAGGGTATCAGCAGGATGGAGGGATGGAGGGATGGCTGCTGGATCCAGCTCTTTGGATGCTTGTGATCCAAAAGCAGCAGATTTTGGTGTGTGGGTCACAGGACAAGAGGGTCCAAGAGCTCCCACCACCATGGCTCCACAGCTAAGCTGGCATTTCCCTTGCACCACTGGCATTTCCCTTGCAGTACCAACATTTCCCTCACAAAATCGAGTCTGAGGATTGTTTTCAGTCTGTGGAACCACCTGGGATGCTTTTTCCTAAATTGCAGGCTCTACTTTGCTGCTTTTCTCTTCCCACAGCATATTGGCCCTTCCAATACTCAGCAGTCCTGCAATGAGATTTTCTTGCCATAATTCACCCCACTGGGGTAGTATGGAAAACAGGATGCCTTAACACACACACAAAATACACCATCACTCTCAACTGGGGGCTGAGGAAATTGCACTGCTGTCCTCCACGAGGCTCCAGCCTGGAAAACAGCATCCTGAAGCTGGCTGTGGCTGGGAAGGGCCCCCTGCAGCAGAGCTGTTGGGATATGCTGATCCAGGCTGCATGCATTTCTCATCTATTGTCACTGACTTCCAAGCCTCTCCTTGGGGCTCTCTGGAAATTGCTTTGTGCTGCCACAGCCCTTCATGCAGATCTTGTCAAACAAATTCACAACCCTTACTTACTCCCTCAGTAAGGAGCTCCCATTAACTGGAGCTAAATTTAGCCCAGTTCTTCCATGTTGAAAGATGCTGTATAGAAATGCAAAATGAATACATTAAAAATTAAACAAGGCAAAGATCTAAAATACTAACCTTGCCACAATATATTCAGCTCATTCTTCTCTGTATTCTCAATATTTTTGCCAGCCATCTCTTCCATATAAATTTATTTAAATATGGAAGCCTTGGTGACACTATTTCAAAAGAGAAAAATCTTTTTTCTAGTAATAGCTAGTGAACTGATCTCACTGACCGTAGGGAGAACAACATCCAGCAATGAACTCAAAAATCTGAAGTGTTCTAGTCATCTTCTTCTGCAAGGTTCCACTCCTAAACAGCACATCTGAATGGGTTGTAGGAAAAGAGCAACTGGTGAATAGACTGACAGGCTAGTCTATAGTTAAGTATTTAATAAAATTTAAAGGCTCACTAGATTTACTTTGAAATAGCATTTTATTTAACAAAATTCCTTTTCTTGACATGTTCCTACCCATATACAACTTCTGATTTTCCCTGACACATTCATACCCTTGTAAATCGTGTCTGTACTCAAGCTAATAATAAATGTATGCGCTTTTATACAATATTCAAAAATGGAAAATTAATATAAAGTGTGATTGAACTTCTCAACAAATGCTTTTTCGTTTTAAAAATGAACTATTGGTGTATCTGTGCATCTCAAATATATATTTTGCTGTATTATTAATTGACATGAACTGTGTGCTTTGATGTCTGAATTGAACAGCCTTTTACTGCAACTGTTTCCTTTAATGCAAAATGTGTGTGGCATAAGACTCATTGCTAATTGCAACCTTATGATAATATTCTGCAGAGTCCTGCTGACCTCATTTACAATAGCATAAGAAGCCGAGGCCAACTGCTAATAGATGCATGCTAAGCCTTTTCTCTTTGGTGAGGTTTTTTAGCATAAGTAGAAATGAAGAAAATCTAAATCTTAAAATGCAAGTCCTTAGGCACCTGGGAAGAGTTTGGATCTAAACCCAAACTTTGAATTTCCAGGCCAGACACAGGTGCTGCAGCAGAGGTTCCCTGCTTTTGCCTCTGATTTGTTTTGCTCTAAGAAATGTGGCCTCAGCGTGGAGTAATAGAAAGCACTAAATAAAACACATGCTGCCCTCTTCCAGCTGGAGCTGTGATAGCGTCGTCAGTGCAGGAGGGATTGGCTGTGTTCCCTCCTCTGCCCTCTTTTGATTTTGCTGTAAATTGTCCAGCCTTGTATTTATGGTGTTACCGACACGGAGCTGGGAGCAGCCGCCTTTCCCCAGCCAGCTCCTGGCTGTCAGCTCCAGCCTCGGAGGTTTAAACAGTTTTCTCTTTGCAAAAACAACTACCTTGTGATCCATTTGGTTGTATTTCGTTTTACCACTTGCAATACAGACAAAACGAGGCTAAAGCCTGACTTCTTATGAACTGCATGCTGCAAAGAGCATCTGGAAACATGGCTCAAGGAGGTGCTTGAGTAAGTTTTTAATGCAGTCCATATGATGCAGGCATGGGTCTAAAACAATTGTGGTGTGGTACACACTGTGTTTTTAGCTGTGAGAGGAAGGGATAGACAAGGTGACATGAAGGATGTTTGTATCAAAGGTGGGAGAGAAGGATTTGTT
The DNA here is from genome assembly GCA_013400635.1 of Hypocryptadius cinnamomeus. Classification (NCBI taxonomy): domain Eukaryota; kingdom Metazoa; phylum Chordata; class Aves; order Passeriformes; family Zosteropidae; genus Hypocryptadius; species Hypocryptadius cinnamomeus. Next base: position 66,914 of record VYZP01007360.1, on the reverse strand, counting down.
CCCACAGACCCTTCCAACATTCCCAGGCACATGGGATTTCATTCCTGGGGTTGTCCTGTGCCCAGGACAGGAGCTGGACTTGGTGATCCTTGTGGTTCCCTTTTATCTCAGGATATTGTATGATTTTATGGTTCTGTGGCAGCCTGCCTGGCTGCTTTGGGCTCACCTGTATTCCAACGTGATGGACTTACTGCAGCTTCAGCAGCTGCCATCTGTCACCTGTCCTAGCCCTGGGACACACATTCTAGCTCACCCAGCTATGTTTGAGATAGCACATTCCCACCTCCCAGGGGCATAAGCAGGCAGAGCAGGGGTTTGGGAGTACAGGAGGCAGTTTACTTCAGATTCAGAAATTGTGTCCTGTTTTATGTGACAGCTAAGCCCTTGCCTGCTCTCTGTACTGCAGCCATACTGCTTTACTGGAGAGGTGGCACTCCCTGGTAGGAAAGGCAGGTGACTGTCTTACACACATATGCAAAATTCAAACAAATTCTGTCTTTTTGCTACTTAATTCCATGGCGTTTTTCTTCTTGCAAGGATCACAGAATCACAGGTCAGATTGGAAGAGACCACATTGGGTATTTTGGTCCAGCCTCTCTGCTCATGCAAGACCATCCCAGTGCACATGGCACAGGATTGCATCCAGATGGTGCTTGAATATCTCCATTGAGAGAGACTCCACACCTTCTCTGGGCATTGTTTCCAGTGCATGGTCACTGCACAGTAAAGTTTTTCCTCATGTTTGGGTGGAATTTCCCATGCATCAGTTTTGCAGGTTGCCTCTTGTTCCATAGCTTGGCACCACCGAGCAGAGCCTGGTCCATCCTCTTGCCACCCTCTCCTCAGATACTGACAGACATTTATGAGGTCCCCTCTCAGCCATCTCTTGTCAAGGCTGGACAGGCCCAGCTCCCTCAGCCTTTCCTCGTAAGGGAAATGCTCCAGTCTCTTCATCATCTTTGTCACCCTCTGCTGGACCTGCTCCAGGAACTCCATGTCTCGTCCTTTGGAGCCCAGAATTGGGCACAGCACTCCACCAGGGCTGAGGAGACGGGCAGGATCACCTCCCTGACCTTCTGACAAGGCTCTTCTTAATGCATCCCAGGATCCCAGTGGTCTTCTTGGCCACAAGAGTTCACTGCTGGCTCACAGACAGCTTGTTGTCCCCTGGGACAACCACAGGTCCTCTCCACAGAGCTGCTTTCCAGCAAGTCACCCCCAGCCTGTGCTGGTGCCTGGGGCTGTTCCTCCCAGTGCAGGACCAGCATTTGCATTTGTTGAATTTCAGCAAATTCTCCTCTGCCCATCTCTCCACCTGTTGAGGTCTTTCTGAAGCCGTCTGGGGTATTGGCCACTCAGCATGGGAGGATGGCATGCATTTTTCATTCATACTGCAGTGTTACATTTTAAGCAATAAAATGGCACCTTTACTGACAATTTAATTTCACAGGGTTTGGGACATGGAGATATCCACCAGGGGCTTTGTGTCTTCTTTTAGGGGCAGATAACTTAAACTATTTTTAATGGGGCTGTTTTCCCCCATGCAAGGCAGAGTGGTGTTGTTCCCCCCATGCAAAGCACACTGATGACCACTAGTGCACCAGGCTTACAGCCCCTGCAGAGCTCACTTGCAGAATGAAGAAGCAAGATCCTTGTAATTAAGGAGCTACGAAGATGCTAATTATCATGATTTTGTGTTCTTTCACGTGCTGTCCACCTGTTGAACTTGAGTTTTTGAAATATCTTTATGCTAATTATTTAATTTTTTTTCCTAGAGATTTGCTAAGTGTCAAATGTAATGACTTCAAGTTGAAGCACAGCACTTCTAATGGATTGTGTGACCTTCCCACAACCTCACTGAACAGCACGGACGAAATTTCCAGGCAAGCTAATTAATACACTGGTACAGGACCAGGCGGGTGAACCTCTAGCAGCTTAGCTCTCAGCTGAGAGGATGAAATCCTCCTGCCCTCCCCACACCCACATCTCTCTAACAATGATGGATTTGGGACCTAATCAGGCATTAAAACAGAGGATTAGTGAGCTGCAGACCGCAGCGATCACGGCTCGTTTTACAGGGCATGCAGGGGACTGGCAAAAATTGCCAAGCATGCTCCCAGTAAATTAATGTCTGTGTACCTGAAAAACCTCTGTGGGCAGCAGAGATTTAATATATAAATGTGATGATTTTGAAAGATCAGCAGAAAAATCAGCACAGAACAGCAGCTTAGTGGGAAATTTTAATAGAGGAGCAGGTATAGGTAGGTGGGTGTCAAGCATCGAATACAATCCAAGTGTGGTACCACACCCCACTGTCTTGCATTTAAACAGCTCCCTTCTTGAAGATGTGGCTTATGTGTCAGGTTCAGGGAGTGTAGGGGCCACTTTCACCTGTGTCCAGAAAAGGTACCACAGGAGAAGGTACCAAAGGACAATACATGCTCCTAGTTTTTCTGCTTTGACTACACTCAAAGCAAGAGAAATTGAAGTAGGAAAGGAACACAGCATTAAGATAAGCTGGAGTTGGAGGTTTCAGAGCTAAAAGAAATGTGTAATTGTCTTCTTTAAGATCCATTTCTTGGCTGAGTTGATCNGCGCTGTTATTTTTGCTTATGCGCTATTATCAGAACCAAATTATCCCTTATTATGACCAAATTATATTGTCAATATTTTTGAGTGTACTCGATTTTATATGTCTTTAAGCTACTTAATTAAAATTGCTGCTACATTTAATTTCGTTTGGTTTTATGATTTGATAATTGGGCAAATATAACAATCACAAGAAGCAAGATATTTAGATGGCCATTGTTATGTGTAGAATAATAACTAATTTGGTGCAATAAGTTCTGGGCTTGCACATCAGCCATGGAAGGTGCTGAACTGCTTCCACCTCTGGCTCCTGCCACAGGCCTTCCTGTGGGATGTGTGTGCAACAGCTTGGTGGCTCTGGAGGAAGACACTGTTGTCAGGCCATGTCACCTCCCCAGTGCCTCTAGAATCCAGTCTGGCACCTTGGATATCTGCCAGCCCCGCTGAAGGAGGGAAGGAACCGTCCCACCATTTGTTTCACACAAACATGGCAATGTTTGCTGCATGGCTTTGAGGCAAAGCCATCCATCCTGGACCAGGGCTGGGCAGGCAGAGCTGATCATTGTTGGTATTTTCATGCAGGTGCTGTGTGAGTTATTTCTTCTGCAGCTCATAGCCTCTGTGGAATTGCTTTTAGAGGTGTGCCAGCACTCCTGGGCAGTCTGGTGATGTTTATCACTTCCCTGCAGATCTGAGCCCAGAGCTGTAATTCCTTCAGAAGCTTTGCCCCCCTGCCAAGCAACCTGTATGGAAAAGCAGCACTCACTGTGTTGGAAACAGGAGTGTGGATACAGGGTGCTGGTTCCAGCTAGTGAGGGGAGGAGGTGAAAAAGGCATCTTACAGTATGGCCTTGAAGGGATCTTCTGTGGCATCCAAGAGTAGCACCCTGGAGCCACATCAAAGCACTGTCACTTCCCCAGGTCCTCCAGCATGGTGACAGACTCCATGTGAGCTGTGCTGTGCTCTCAGAGCAGGTGAGTGTCTGACGTGCTCTCGGTGCAGTGTAATGGAACTTCAAGAGGATCACCTTTATTCTCTGAAATCTGTTGCTGGCCAGTACTCTCAAACAGTCATACCATTAGCAATCTCCTGCTTCTACCAGCAAATTATCCTGCTACCCAGGAAATCTTTGTCCCTCTCATGTCCTGCTCACTGAATAAAAAGCACCACCACTTCCATCAGGAGCCTGAGCCTCAGCTCTCTGAGTTTTCAGAAGGCTGAAGGCAGAAGAGAGAACAGTTGGCAAATGGATAGTAAAAAAAAGATCTGATAAAATAATTGAGGGGTTCAGCAAGTGGGACTGACAACAGAAGGGAAAGAAGCTGAAGAGAGGAAAGGATTTCAAACTAGCAAAGTCACTGGACGATGAGGTGGTGGCAGAGTGGAAGGCAGGAAAATGCTGGCCAACGGGAAGGTGCCTGTGGCACTTGGCCCTTTTCATATAGGCACAAAACCCACTTTGGGATCTTGTGGGAGCTCTGAATGGTTTGAGAGTCTTCTTTCAGCACATGTGTTATGTGAATTGCTGGAAGATCCTGAAGTAGTGCTGCCCACTGGATTTGGAAGGTGATGTTTCCATGAAGTGCCAGAGTGGAACAGTGTTTCACTGCCTTTCCCCAGTCTGTGCTCCCCAAAATCACTCTGAGAACCAGAATAACTGTCAAAGCAAGCGTGAGCTTTGCTTTGGAGCCACAATGGTGGGCAAACACCCACATAAAGGCAGCCACTGAACAGGGCACTGATACCTCTTGCACCTTTTTCAGAGGTGGACTATAGCTCCCATATCTTTCACACCTGAGACAAGAAGAGAAGGACATAAAGTACACCTTCCACCTCCTACACAGGGTGTCACTTTCTTTATCACATCTACACTGACAGCCCATCAGTGAAGGGGTCCTGTGGGATGGATTGTCTGTGGTCAGCACATAAAACAGGTGGTCCAATACCTTTATGGAGTGGAGTGTAGGGGGGATTAATTACTTCCCCTGCTCAGGAGAACTGACAGATGTGTTGTGTGCACGAAAGAGAGACAAGGGAGAGCTGCCATCTGCTGTTGGAAAAATCCTGGTTCGTCTTTTAGCCCAGGCACTGCTAAGAGCTGCAGGTGGCTCCTTCGTGCCAGCAGCTCCCACCACACTGGGATAGCACACAGGGCAATATTCCACAGGGGAAACAGGAATCTGCACTGGGGAGGAGAAAGGTTTGCCCTGAAGATCTGCTCTTCTCATGTGTAAATCAGGAAGAAGAGGATGGATTTACCGACCTTTCCAACCATCCATACCAGCAGCAAAGCAAAGAGGGAAGAAGGTATGGCATACCCACTGTGCCTCCAGGAGGGACTTCAGTGGAAAAATCAAGCCCATCTTCAAATGTAAGCCACAGACAGTCAATTAGATCAATACGTAGACCTGATCTCTGCAGTGGATTTTCAAAAAGCTGAGCATTCTGAATTATCATGGAAATGAAAAAATTGGTGATGTCCTGCATTCTAAATTCTGGGTACTTAGGATGAAAAAAACCCCAATCACTAACTGAAAAGGCAGCTCATTTATTGAATGCCATTCTAAGCCATTCAAAATTATTTATTTGCTTCTGAAAACATGTTTACTTCTATTTTCTAAGTGACATTTTATGTCAGTTCAGCTAAATGTATTATTTTTTACAAGAAAAGACATTCAAGTATTTGATACAAGTTAAAGAAAATATTTCTGTCCTTTAAATAGCAAGTTAATGTTGTTTAAGACTTCAATTAAGTAAACCCAAACAAATCTGAAAATTCTGCATACAAAGGTATCTCTTGCTTATATTTTTTTCCAAAAGAAAAAATGAATGAAGGAAAAAGCAACTCATAAAAAACAAACCTGGTCATTTACAAGGGAACCACACATTCAATAATCCCAGACCAGGTCTTTCATAAGCAAACACAAATCTGTAATACAGCAGCATGGTGATTATTTGACCTGAAAGTAAACACTTTTCAGTTATTATGTTGAATTTTTTCACTGCAGGTTGGTATTTTTAAAAAGGATGAAAAGAAAAATATAATCATTCTAGAGTATGTGTACTAAACTCTAATGATTTTCCAGTAGGAATGCTGAGAGGAGCAGTAATAATAGTTAAAGATGAGTATTCAGTCAATTCAGTTGTTTGCATTGGTGAACTTTTGAGTAATGACATTCTGCTCTGGTAGATGCATATGTGTTTGTCTGAATATAAGCTTATAGTCCATGTCTGAAGCTTTTGACCTCTTTACCTTTTAAATAAGGACTGAGTTATTAAAAATAAAAGTTACAAAAAAAACCAAACCAAAACAAAACAAAAAAAACCAACCAAAACCAAAAACAAACAAACAAAAAAACCCCCACCAAACCCCCATGGAGATAGTTCAAAAAGAAAATATTGATTTAATGCAGTAATTATGCACAAGGCCTGGTCTGACAAAACTGTAAAATTCTTTTTTTCCCCCAAAGAGATAACAGGAATTTTATCCTGCTGTACTTCAGAGGGGAAAATTCTTAATCCAACTGTGTTGATGCTTCTAACTTAACCCAGTGTCATTTAAGGCAGGAGCTGGTGATCCCAGCAGCAGCTGTCACACACTCAGCTGAGTCCAGAGGACTGAATTCAGACGAGGGCAGGTGGAATCCCCTTTGCAGGGCAGCTGTACTTCACACAGACCCCTTTTGAAGTGAAAACCTTCCCAAACCACACCAGTGCAGGTTTTTCTTGTGTTTGTGTGGGTTTTCAGCAGCCTTGGCCTAGAGCAGAAGGCAGCAGTGGCTACACCCAGCAGATGCTGCAGCCAATTGTTCCACTGCAGGGACCCAGGGCTGGCAGCTGAGTTTTCCCGAGGTGGGGTGTAAGGTGTGCTGGAGAGACACGGACAGCAGCGTTGCACGGCCAGCCCTTCACAGGGTTTCTGGTGCTACTCTGGGAAAGAAGGTGCTAGAGCTTCCCTCTGCTCCCACACTCTGGTGTCAAAGGCCTGTGGCAGCTTCTGAAGATGCCCAGCTCTGCCACAGCTCCTTGCTCTGCTGCAGAGACACCTTGAACTCGGCAGGGTTTGCAGAACCCATGCAGCCCTTCCCCTCTGGATGAGACGCGTGCCAGAGGAGAGGATCACCTCAGCCCTTGTGCCGCCTGTTTGTGGCCTTTTCCTTCGGGAAGACAGAGGTGAAAGCGTAAAGCCGAGCAAAACAACCTCAGTCACTGCAAAAAAATGCTGATTTCCCTTCAACACTGAAGAGAGAGCTGGAAGCGCGGATGTCCCGAGGCACACGGCGGCAGCGCGGGCGGTGCCGCTGCCCGGCCGGTGCCAGGCGCCCCGGGCTGAGTCAGCCTGGCCGAGCCGGTCCCACATCCTGAGAGCTGCCACGGGATGGCCACGCAGGGCAGGAAACCGCTCCAAAGCAGAAAGAAAACAAATTAAAACAAACCTTTCAGACAGCTGCCAATAAAGTTTCTTTGGCTCTGCGTCTGGGCATGGCTCCCAAATCCAGCCTCTTGCCCTCGGATAAAGCTCTACGGCCTGGAATGAGAGTCAGATGCGTGGGAGGAGTGCATGTGTCTGTGTCTGGGCTGGAAAACATATGTACTGTAGTGCCTAGAAAAAGCTTTTTACTTTGGGCCTTGCTCCAGAAAACCTCTTTCCTTGCTTTTACAACTGTCCCCTCTTCCTTGGGACTACCCACGTGCTTAACCCAGCCTGAGGACAGGGAGCTGAGGAGTTTTCTCTGTGTCATTCCCTCTGACCCCCAGGCCTGGGAGCAGCCAGCCTGGGGCACGCAGCCTCCAGCCCACACCTCTGTTCCTCACCAGGTGGGTGGGGTGGGATGGGATGGGATGGGATGGGATGGTCACCCTGGCCATGGGGTGGCCTGTGTGCAGCACTGGACCCACAGCTTCTGACTTTACCTGTCGAGAGGGGATCAAGCCTCAGCCTCAGCAGAGACAGCCAAATACCTTGGGAGATGAAAGAAGAGAGGGAGGAAGAGGGTTGTTGTTGGTCTGTTCCTACTGTTTAATCCTGACATTCTGTTAATGGGTGGACTGATTGTCACTTTTTAAAATCCATATCCTGGAACTTTGCAACTATGTGGGAATTTTAGCTAGTCTCCAATGAAAGGCAAACAGGAACCCCCACCATCAAACCGTGCGTCCTTAGCCTGCCAGGCCGCAGCAAGAAGCTGGGGCAGGAAAAAAAGAGCGAACACTTTTCTTTTTCACACCACAGTTCGAACCCCAGCCTCTTCCCGGCGGGCAGGGCGGCTGTAACCCGAGGGACGCGGGTGCGAACGAGTCCCGGGGGCGAGGACGGAGAGGCGCAGAGCGAGGGCAGGCAGCGGGCGCTGAGGATGCGCTGAGCCTCCCTGCCCTCCGTGGGGCGGGGGGACGGAGAGCTCGGCTGTCCCCGGGCGGTGCCGGCCCCGC
>VYZP01007360.1:29720-58856 GCA_013400635.1 Hypocryptadius cinnamomeus | reverse complement strand
CGCACCCCTCGGCCCGCCCCTGGCGACCTGGGGGAGGCGGTGAGGCCGCTGAGGTGAGGCTGCTGCGGTGAGGCTGCTCCAGTGAGGCTTCTGCGGTGAGGCCGCTCCGCCGGGGCCGCTCCGCCGGGGCCGCTCCCTGCCCGCGCAGGTGGCACCGCGGGCGGAGCCGCCGCCGCCGCCCCGGGGAAGCGCCCGCGGCTCCCCCGCCCTGTCCCTCCCCCTGGACTCCAGCGTGTCCCTGGGGACAGGCGAGGGACCTGCCGCACCCCTGCTCTGTGCCCGGCCCGCCTGCGAAGGAAACCCGGGGGAAAAACACACGTTTGGTTCTGTTAAGCACCGCGGCAGGTCGGTGAGAGGCGCGTTTAGTGAGTGTTTTTTAACCCGCCCCCCCAAAACAGCTCGGGAAAATGCTTGAGGAGGTGGGGTTAATCTAACATGACCCATGCAGCACGGTCTGTATCGTTTACAGGTGCCAAACTGAATTTATTAGATCTGCCTCAATTACCTATGTAGCTGCAAATACTGTATTTTTACAGGATTCTAGTCGTTGGGATGGGGCAGCCCGTGCCGGCAGAAATAGCATTATTTGAGTTTGCATTATTTGATTTTGCATGAGGTGGATGAAGTAGTCACAGAAAATATTTTTAAAGTGTTGATTGTTGACTGTAGTTATTTTAGTTTGTCTCCAGTGTACTCAGTCAGTACTGAGTTAATAATCCAGTGACTTCTGTTATGTATTTGCTGAGTATTGTTCACTAATTTAATGGCTTTCTTGTGTGTGGGCAGATAGTTCAGTGTAAATTTTAAATAATTTTGCCTACAGCAATTTTCGGTGGATAATGCTGGAATGCGTTTATTTTAACCCAGGCATTCTTTCTCCTACCTTATCAGCTATCTTTATTCCTACACGGGCCTTATCACAGAGGTATTTATTTATAATCCTTTCTTTGCAGGCTTAATACTCTACACAGAAAGTGAGGCTGAATAACGTGCACATGCCGAGTACTGGAGGAGAGGCTGAAGGACATCCTGTTTTGTTTCAGCAGTGTTGTTATTCTTTGGGGTGAAATGAAGAATTTTATTTTGTTTTGGAAGCACTCATATTTCTGATGCAACTGAACTTGAGTAACCTTTTTGCAGTACAGATTTCAACAAATTATTTATTTTCTCTTGAACAAAGATGCAGAACTTGTCGGTGGTAGAAAGTCTTGATAATACAGACACACCACACTGTGAGCTTCCAAAAGACTTGGCAGCTGAGGCAGGTGGTGTGTCTGTCGATGAAAGTGGCTGTAACTGGAATGAAAGAACAGGTAATGAAGAAATTGTTAATCTTGAAGCAATGCAGCAAAGCCTCCCTGTAATGAACAGTGAAGGGAGAAGTTGTGAGGAGTTTTCTGAGAGCGGCTTTAGTACCTCAGAGCCCAGTGGATCCTGGGGCGATTTTGAAGGTTTCACGGAGCCCTTAGACAAATCAGAGAGATTCAGTGATAACCTTGAAGATTTGGTGAAGTCAGCAAAAACTTGGGGAGCTGATCCAGACCTGAGCAGCAGAGGCTGCAGCGTTTCTGCTGCCCATGTGTGTGCTGAGCCATCTCTGTGCCATGGGACGCAGGAGGCTTCGGGCTCTCTGGGTGAGGTACGTGTTCACAGCACACCAAGGACCAGAAATGTTTGTGTTGCTGCTTCCCACACCTCCGCCTCTGTATCTGTCTCTCTGTAGAGGGTAACCTCCACATGCAGAGAAACTGTCCAGCTACTTTGCAGCTACCTCAAGTGGAACAAAAGCAACTTCTTTGCAGTGTTTGACAAATACTTAAGCTGTGCTGCTGGAGAGCTTCAAAGAATGTAATGCACTGTTTTGCTTTAAAGAATGTAATGCACTGTTTTGCTTTAAAGAATGTAATGCACTATTTTGCTTCTAGGCACAAGGAATAAGTAGGCACATAGGCAAGTAAGCACGTAGGCATCATGAACCTTGCCCTGAAGGACATGCAGTGTAAAATTTAGACAACAAAGAGCATAAGAAACAACAAATCGGGCAGGTGGGTGACAAAAGCAGGGTGGACAGAAATTCTGTGAGTTGCCTGCAAACTTATTGAAGTAATGAAGAAATTACTTCAATAACCAAAAATTACTTCAAAATACTTCAAAATGACTTCAAAAACCCACATACCATTGGGTTAGAAATTGGCAAAACCAATGTATTTTTGTTATTTAGTATACTCCCTGAATAATATCAACAGTTTTTCTGGAATTTTAGTCTGATGGTGACACACAAGACATTAGTAGAAATAATAGAGTTCATATTTTAGCATAGGATATAACATTCACTCTTACAACATTAGAGCTAAAATTCTGAGTAAATAATGCAATGAATTCTTATTAGCACAAAAAAAGGTTCAGGTAAAGGGTTATATGTTGTTGGGATAAATGTGTTTCCATGTGGACCAAACATGCATCAGCAAAGGGAAGGAAAGTAACAAAAGGGAAGAAAGAACATAGAAATACAGAACAAAATCCCCTTGTTCTTACTACTTTTATCCTAAATGACAACATTTGAAAAGAGGGAACAATCAGTTAAGATTTCCATGGGGTTAATCTGTAGCAGTAATAACTTACAGCTTGTAGTCTGTTGGGTGAGTTTCAGTGTGTGTAGGGAACTGAGACTTTCCTGGAGACAGGATTTCATGCCCTTTGCCTAGGAATTTTACTTGTTGCAGAGGTATTACTAGTAAAAACACAAAGATGCAGATGGGAAAAGCTGCCCACACTGATTGAATGTAGATACACAAAATATCTGGTTATTGGTGTGCACAAACAGAGGATTCAAATGTTTTGTAACGCTGGAAGTGGCGGACAAGAAGTCTTCTGTTGGAGAAAGAGAATGTTGTAATGACTGAAGCTGAAATGGAATATAGCAGGTTGCTTGGTTTCTTTCCAAAAGCAGTAGATCTTAATCTTACTGAAGCCTTTTCTTTATTTTGCATTTGTTAAAGGCAGAAGGAAATGTCCAGTACGAGTTAAATAAGTTAACCATGTTTAGAGTTTCAAGTTGTCTTTTCTCATCTCAAGGTAGAGAAACAACCACAGAGCTGCTGGATATTCCTTGGAGTGTAGAATATATGTGTAGCTGGTTCTTATCCCTGTGCTTTTTGCATTGTTAGTTTGAGATCATAAAATGTTTGGACTGGGACTCTGGCTTCTGTATGATCAATACAGAAATGAGAATGAGAAAAAAAGCCAGGTGGGTTGGAAAGGAGTTCTAGAAATCATCTCAGGTCAGAGGTCTGACCTTGAGTATTTATTGCTTCAGTTAATTAAATGACGTCAGTTGGGATCAGAATCATGTGTTTTAAGATGGAAACAATCACTAATTTCCTTGCAGTAGCTGGGTATTTTACCTACAGGATTGGACACTTCGAGGATTTTTCATGTGCTCTTTAAACACTGGCCTTTGAGAGAGGGACTGGTGCATGTGTTTAAGCCATGGGGTATTTTGATATAATAGGATATAGAGGATTTATTCAGAAAATACTGATGTGAACTTTGTACATTGATTTTTTATAATTAGTACAAAGCCACAAGATAAATGGAAATATACCCAAACTTTGTTTCAGAAACACTCACTGAAATAGACAGTAATAAAGGTAATAAAAAAAAATCTCTTGATCTCTCTTGGCTAAACTATAAGTCAGTGACTTGTATGTGTGTTGGAGCAGCACCAAGGCTCTAGGGAGATGCTGCAATTGAGGCAGAGCTGTGCTTCCCTCGATGCACTCCCTGGGGCTGTAACTTCCCCCATCCCAAAGCCAAGAGCAGCTGCCTGGCTTTTCCTCCCATCCCACTTCAGTTTTGGTGCCTACCTGGAAGTTGTTTGGTTTTTCCCTTGACCTTGTATGCTTTAGCCAGTGTTGCTTCACAGAGCTCTGCTTCTCGAGCATCCATCAGGATCCTCCATGTTGTATCCCTGTTGAAATAATTTACAACTTGATTGAAAGTATTGTGACACTTCGGGCAAGATTCAAAGGAATTTACCCAGGAGTCTTTGGATGTCCCAGCAGTGAATCATCAGGACAGGATTTTAGCATGCCTTACTTCAGGAGGGAGCAGCATGGGGCACAGATTCTGTTCCTTGAAGCTTGGTCAGAAGTGCAGAACCCTTCTACCAGCTCTCTTGATTTTGCCCACTTTTCCTTAGATTAAATCCATACTCTCTCAGTATTCACCCCACCTGTCTGAGTTCAGTGTAATGAGAAAATGTGGAAATATTTCAGCTGTTTGAATTACAATTAAATGAAACTATAAAAATATGGAGTATCCATGCTTAGGGTTTTCAGACTAAATTGTTGATTGCTGGACAAAAAACCCAAACTGACTGGTTCCATTCTTGAGTTTTCACACAGTGTTGCTGCTCCTGCATTGCAGTCCCTGGGCAGGGTGGTGAAGTCAATAAATTTGCTTTTATTTGGAAAATCGCAGTAATTCCTTCCTTGAAGGAATAAAGGATACAGCTTCTGAACCAGATGGCATGCCCCTAGGATAGGATGTAAATTATGCATGTTTTCCCTTGTATATATATTTCTTAGTTGTCAGATAACCCTGCTTACTCGTGGTTATTTCCAGTAGGCCTGTCTGGATCCCTCCTGTGCTGTGGTCAGTCCTCCAAACCTGCTCATCACTGCTTGAGGAAGAACAAGGATTTAAATCTGGCTCTGATTTTTAGCATGGGCTGGAAAAAGTTCGGTGCAAACGCAAGGGTATAGAAACACCCTCACCCCAGCTTTTTTGCAGACTTGCACAGTGCAAGTATTTATTGGTAACTGTAGCATTTGGCAGGTGTGTTACATTTGAATTAGGAGTGTTTGAATACTGAGTTAGTAAAACAAGCTGTTGAATTGATACATCAGATTTGACCTGGGCTGAATTAGCAGAGCAGAAGGAGGAGTCCCAAGTGTTAAATATGCAAGTCTGTGACTGAGAAGCTGGGAAGTTAAAAGACTAAGGTTCATTAGAAACTCTGGGACTCTTGCTTCCTCTAATTCTAGGTACTCAAAATACTCAAAACACTGAAATATGAGCTCAGTCCCTCTGCTATTAATATTAATATAAATTCTAAAAGCAATAAGACAATCTCTAGAATTATTGTAGTCTTTGGACTAGGTCCTTCATGAACTATGGGGATGGCTTGTATGATGTATGTAATAAAAATCTCTTTTTTTCTAGGAAGACCACAGCTATGAGGAGATATTTAAGTTGGGCTTTCCAGAAGTCTTTGTACCACAGTCCAGAGAGTGCATAAGAAGCTTAGAGCAAGTTCTTGATGCAAAAAATGAAGATGTTTGGATTCCTGAACTTTTGAAGAATCAAAAGAATCAACTTTGGTAATGAGTTTAGACTAGCAGTTTAAAAAAAAAAAAAAAAAAAAAAAATTCCAACCAANTTAAAAAAAAAAAAAAAAAGGAAAAGTTCCTCATCAATTACAGTTTGTTTCATAATTTAGAAATCAGTGGTCCACTTAAAGATCTTTTTAGTACTATGCTTTTCAGTGTATAGATCTTACCAGTTTTGTAGCACATTGTTAAAGGAAATGGATGGTGTCTTAGCCATTGGAAAACAATGAAGGGAATATATCAAAATTGCAAATTCCTGCTTAGGGTTTTTCCTGCTGTTGGTGTGCCTCCTTATGACTAAGCCTCTGGAATGCCAGAACCCAACAGGCAGCCTGTTCTTCCTGTTTGCTTGTCCTTTCTTTACAGCACATCCCACTTATTTCTTCATCATTGGAGGCTGCTGCTTCTACTAACAACTTGCTTTTTTTTCCCTCCTCTCTCAGTTTTCCCAGTTGCTAACTTCTTCTCCTGTTTAACCAGATGTACTTCAGAATCTGTGGTGCATCTGGCTTCTTTCCTGGGCTATGTTAATAGCAATTAGTATCATTAAGCTTTCTCTTGCAACAGCTGGAACACTTCTAGCTCTGTTACATGTCTTTTAAGGATCAGCAGCTTCAGAGCAGTATTGTAGTTACTGAACAGCACTGCATTTATTTTTTCATAACTTGGAGGCTTTGTGTCTAGAAAGCAGTGTCAGACCCTACTTGAGAAATGTCCTAAGACTCAGAACAAACGTAGGTAAAACTTTTAATGTGGGCACCCTTTCAGCCAAGTTCCCTGCATAGCTGTTATATTTTAATCAGCATCAAACTTGTGGAGAAATATGATTGTAAAGGGGACTGCACTATTACAGCAGAGTGCCAGGTAAAACCAAAAATTTCCTGATCTACTGTGATGAGTAACTAAGGTCAATGACAACTGCAAACTAAGTAAAGCCCAACTGAATTTTTCTATGTGATGAATGCAGTGTAAGAATCCAAAGTTCCACGTCAAGGGAGCTCCCTCCTCGCTGTTTCAGCAGTGAGTGCCTTTGGCTTGTTTGGTGGGGCAGGTGCTGCAGGGGTGAAGTGTGACCCATGGGATGGAGAAAGACTTGAGAGACAGAAAAGGCAAAGTGCAGAGCTAACAGGGCTGAACTCTGCCCACGTTTCCCAGAAGCAGATGAACACTGCGAGCTGTTGGCACGTAGCAGTCTCTGAGATGTGCTTCTAAGGCCCTTCTTATCTGAGGAGCACAAACACACACTTCTGCTGACTTACTGCTTCCACTAATTGTCATGCCAGCTCATTAGTGCACTGGGTTGGCAGTTTGGACAAGTGTAAAAAGAGTTTTAAGACGAGTTGCTTGCTAGATGAAGGTTAGTATACAGCTGTATGCAGTGAAAATAGCTGTTGCATATGTTCACTGGAAACCTCAGCTCAAAGTGTGTTTTGTTTCCTAGCATGGATTCTGGAAACTTATGGAGAGCACTCAGAGACTTTGATAATACCCCCAGCTCAAGACATCCCTGGAGTAAATCTCATTGCCAAGAAAACCTCTTGAGTGTTCTCGGAGTAGATGCAAATCAAAAGGTAATTGAACAATGGTTTTCCATTCTGCCAGCATAAACACTGGGTTGGGAATCTGATCTTCTGTAAGCTGTACATGCATGAGGGACTAGATCTGAGTGAGTCACAAGGGTTTTTGTTTTAAACAGGGAGCTTTTAAAGACAATAGCTTAGTGTTTTTTCATCTTCATGTGTAGGGAACTATGAAATTGTGCTGGATCACACTTTGATTGTCTTTACAGTGAAGTCTGCCTGACACAGTTCCCTGTTGTTAGGTGGTACACCCAGCTTTGGAGAAGATGGAGAAGTAGCTGTCAGGTGGTAGAGATGGAGAATCAGCTCCCTGGTGTGTGGGCAGTAGGATTGTTTGCTTTTTTGCTCAGAGCGCAGGAAAACTGCTAACCTCTAATATCTCTATTCACTTTCTGTTAAGTGGAAGTCAGATCTGAATCAGAGAATTACTGAATTACTGAGTTACAGTAATTACTGGATGATTTTACTGTGAAGAAACTGAAAGTGTGTTCAACTTCCCCTTTCCTCACCTTACTCCTCTGTCTGTTTTGAGGGAGAGTATGTTTTAAATTGGGTTGAAACCAAACCAGCAGTGTTGAAAGATCTCAAATAGAAATGTCTCTGTTTAACAATCTCTTGTTTTGAGAAGGCACAGGTGTCACGGATGGTTTAGAAATCAGTTATTTAGCTAGGATTAGTCGCATGTAATTTTCAGAAGTAACTATTTCAATTGTTTATTTGAATGCTGAAGCATGGGGTTGGCAAGGTAATGATTTTATGGATGTATTTGACTTTTCATGCAAGTTATATGCAAACAGAAGGATGGTGATGAAGGTAGAAACCTATTTTGCACTTGAAAAAGTCACTTTGTAGAACTGTAATTTAACAGAGAGAAAATTTGAGACATTTTTCTAACACAGCTGAACTCCCATTCTGTTCCTTTCTTGCCCCCCAGCATTAAATGAATGCCCAGGCAGCTTAAACTTACATCATTACTTCTTATTACTGAAAAACTGTATTGCTTTTAACAATACTGATTAAGAGGCATTTCTCAGCAATGCTTTGGTGCTAATTAAGGCTAATACTAATTGGAAATGGCTTTTTTATTAATTGAAGTCACAGATTCATGTGTGTAGGTGATGCCTTGAGGGGCTACCTGGAACAGAGGCTAGACAGAATTAGAGAATAAAGTAGGTATTTATTAAAATGCTTTCAAAGGCTACTCCTTGGGCAGTGCAAAGCCTTGCAGAGGCTACACCCAAGATGGACAACAGTCACCAATTTTCTCAGAGGGATATAAGTTTGGTCTGTTTGCATATCAGAGGTTAATTTTCCAATTTTAATTTCAGGTAATGAAGTCACATTCCCCCAGTTTGCTTCTCTCCCCAGTTTTCTTTTGTTTATACTTTTCGGGCCTGAGGCTGTGTTGATGGCCTTGGTTCTCAGGCCTAAAAGGATTGTTTAGTCTGACCAAAATATGAAAAAAGCTAACTAGCATTCTATACAGACTTCAGAGTTATACACTAATGCAGTACGGAATCTGAAAATACAGAAGCTGAAACGTAAGGCATCATTTGTAGAACTGGTTCTGGCATAAAATTGTTTTAATGCAAAGGGGGACACATGAAAAAATACAGCTTCAGAAAGTAAAATTTGGTGGTTGTTATTTGGGGGAAACTTCTCTTTAGCTTGTATGCATTGAAATCAGAGAGAAATGCATAAATAAATTCATAAATAAAATGTAAATTATGTTTTTTAGGACGTTTCAGAGAACCAGGCTGATATTTTTGAGGAATCAAATGTCAAAGATGATGAGGACTTTAGATTTGATGGATTCAGTGTTAATGACTGCAAAACATTGATCCAGACCAAGGTAAGGATTGCTCTGGAAGTGAGAACTCCAGAGAACCATGGAGTGTATTTACATGTTCCTCCCTGCTGTTCCAGCACGTGTTCTCGTGTAATCGTTTGGGGCTGGTATAACTTTTGGCTGTGGAGTTGGTTTTTGGTCTTTGAAACCTCTCTGACAGCTCCAGAAAAGATACCTTGGCACTTGTTTGTTTCTTGTCATAGCAAGGCAAGTTGGAAGGAAAATTGTGTCACTCTCCATTGCTGTAAAACACCTCAGTCACCTCAGTCTGTTTTTTAGCAAGGTATTTTGGAGGAATATACTTAACCCAAGGTCCCTTTCTCAGTGGAGAATAAAACTGAGCAGCTGTTGTCACTGTGGAGACAGTTTGAGACACATTTTTCATTGCTCTGTTTTATTCTATTTACTGCCTTGGACAGTCAAGGTGTATAACTGGTCTGGGAACCTTGTACATAGGAGATGATAGGCTGGAGAATTCAGAAATAAAACTTAAAAGGACTGTCCAGCTTATTCCTTCATAATTCAGTTCTGCTTTCCTCAGTGAGTACGTGATGGGGGGATCACAGTGGCTGAATCACATTGGAAATGTGTAAAATACAGGAACAGGATTTAGACAAAGGAGAAGTGGTTTGAGGTAGACAAAGAAGGAAGAAAAAAAAAAAGAATTGTGGTACAAAGTTAAGCTAAAAGGGCAATATTTTTCTGGGATAGCCTCATAAGGGAAAGAACAAATCCTGCAGCTTGGTGTCTCGAAGAGAAATTCATTAAAAAACATAGGTTGCTATTTCTAATTTAAAGTAAGTCAAATCTTACAATGGGATGTTTTCCATTTATCTTCATATTTATGTACTTTATTTCCTCTAAAAATTTAAAATAAAATTTTAAAAGATTATTTTAATGAAAATTTATAAAAATTAGGTTGGCATATGCAAAGTGATTAACCTCCTATAAGATGGAAAATATTAACTAAGTTTTTCTTTTTCACTCAGCTTTCTGTGTCACCGGACTCCAGACATGGTCACCTTTCCACCTGTAACCTCTTTTTGAAGGCCACATCATCAAATGAAAACACGCAGTGTATAACAATCCCAAGGAAGAAGCAGATGTTTTCTACATATAACCTAAAAATGAAATTTTTCAGTAGTGATGTTTGTTGAACTAAATGCAATTTTTAGCCTTTTTAAAAATTTTTTTTGAACTGAATGCAGTTTACATTCATTTTGTTACTGACTTGGTACTACAGACCACAGACATTCTTTAGGAAAGTGCATATTGCTGTATATGAGGGACATAAGGCCATGTTATTAGAAGATATTTCTCCTGTTTAGTCGTGAAGTTAAAGGTTGTAATTTTGCCCTGCTAAGTTTTGCTGCAGAGTTGTGTCTCTTACAGTAAATGCTGCAGCTGCAACCACACTTCGAGATAACTGTGGTGGACTCTCCTGAACTACTGACCTTTCAGACCTTTATGCTTCTTCAATCAAAACCCTTCTTTCCCTGCCAAAATCTGCACAAGTCTCAGGAGTGTTGTAACGTGCCTTGTCACCCTCTCTCCTCATATTTGCTCCAGTTTGGATCAGCTGAGACCTGTGGCTTTGCCACTGCTGGGTGTAATGAGAAGAGCCTTCTTCATTTCTTCATTTGGGGACTTTCAGTGGGGTTTAGCAGAATAAAAGTGTTTTAATTTCTGTCTGGTGAAGCCTGCTGTGGTGATAGGGGTGAAGGCAGCAAAATGCTTCATTCTGGGATTGATTTCTGGCTGAAATAAATCACCTTGTTGAAGCTGATTGTCACAGGACACGTTGGGTTCATCCAGCCACCCTTACACCATGCACACCCTGCTTGTGAAAGCTCAGCAGTGTTGCAGTTCAGGATGTGAATAATGGGGTAAATTCCTGCCCTTTTAAAATTTTATGGAAGCTGCCAACTATTGCCCATCTTCCTGCATGCCTGAGTGCCGCAGGGGATGCACTTCACTGTCACTCAGGAGAATCCATGCTGGTTCCCTGCCAACTGCAACAGCTTTATTTATTCATTGGCAGTAACTTTTACACAAGTTACTGATCTATTTGCTGCTCTGGCCATTCTGAATATGGAAATTTTATATGGCTTTTTGTTTTAAAGAGTTACTAAGCATGGCAACTGATATTTTATGTGTTGAAAGCAGCAAACAAAGTTGGGTGTTCCGAAACTAAGTCAATTAATTATTTAATGATGTGCATATTCTGTTCTTAGAATTAAGAATACTATAAAGCACTGGCAGACTTCAACCCTTAATCTAGTAAACTGTTCAGCAGTGACATTACAGTTGCTGTAATAACTTCAGTAATGCTGATGATACCTCAGTGCTATTAGCATGGGATGAACTCTGTCCTGCTTACTCAGTAGATGGAACAGGGCATTTGAAAAAAATGCTCTTTTAAAGTGGCTCTGCAGCTTCCCTGGCCCTGGAGGGAGTCCTGTAATGCCAAACGAGAAACTCCATCTGTGTACAAGAACAGGATTAACTTTTTCAGTTAACCCTAGATTTGAATTAATTTTCAGTTTCCCTTATATTCTTTCAGTGCTCATAAACATGCATTAAATATGTTGTAGTCATAAGCTCACAAAATGTTAAATTGCCAGTAAATGGCGAATGAATAGTCGAGGTTAGTAATAAACATTATTAAAATCAATTATAAGATTAAAATCCCATGCCTTTTTATGCCTTCAGACAAACAGGGGCCTGCAGAGGGGCTTTAGGGGGCAACTTGTGTGTAACATTCACTGATGCATCAGAGCCCTCTTTTCCTCTGGGCTTTCAACTTTGCCTTTGCTTTTGTGAGCACTTGATGAATGGATGGAAAAATGTTTTGTACTGTTACTCTGGGAGGAGGATGAATACGTCATCTTTCCCTGATATTAGCAGATTTTACAGCCCTGTCCAAGGTACAAAATGGAAAGAAAAAGGGGTTCAGCCCTTGTGATTCAGCAGGGAAACAAATTACTGGGGTTCCAAAGGTGCAGGGCTCCACCTTCCAGGTCTTTCTCTTTTGGACAGGTGCTTGGGGCCACCTGAGTCCTCACTCCTGTAAGCACTGGCTGCATGAGACAACTGAGGGACCTTGTAACTCCCATTTCCAATCTGAGATGAACAAATTCACCATTCCAGGGAAAAAAGACTAGCAAATTTTGAATGGCAAAGTAATTCAATTCAGCTTAAAAGTTGGACAGTTCTGGCAACCCTCCTGCCCCCATGGGAATTTGGACATGACCGTCACATTTGGGGGTGCCCACAAAGACAAAACTGGACTCTTCCAACTGACAAAAGATCAGGGAGACAAACCCAAGTGTAGCCAACATTTTCAGGCACATTTCATAGTAAAACCACAGCCTTGCCTTCCGTGGCTCTCCTGGGAGACGAGGGGTGCCGGAAGCGCCTCTGACGTGTTCTGCACAAGCAGTGACCGCTCTTTCCGTGAGTCATTTCCTCGTCCTGCTGTCCCTGGCAGCCAGCCCCGGGTGCCAGCACACACTGTGTCCCCAAAGGTGCCAGCACACACCATGTCCCCAGAGTTGCCAGCACACACAGTGTCCCCAGAGGTGCCAGCACACACTGTGTCCCCAAAGGTGCCAGCACACACAGTGTCCCCAGAGTTGCCACCACACACTGTGTCCCCAAAGGTGCCAGCACACACGGTGTCCCCAGAGGTGCCAGCACACGCCGTGTCCCCAAAGGCACGGCTGCACCAGGAGCACCCAGTGCCTGTGCTCTGGAAGTGGCACCCCGAGGAAATGTCACATTGTACCTTGGCATGTTTAAAGCTACAAATTTCTCCGTTTCTAACCTTAGTTACGAGCTCTCAGCTGTGACATGCCGAGTTTTGATGAACTGAACGTGTTACTGTACTCTGTGTTTGCGGACAGCAAATACTGCAGGCTTCTGACATTTGCTTAGGATTTGGAAAAGGTGACAATGAGAGCAAGGCAGGAGTTCTGGACAGCAGTGTTGGACAGGAATGCCTCTCTCTTCGGCTGGGATTAGAGGGAAAATATACCCATACAGCAAAGTTTTGCAAAGTTCCAATCAGCAGTGTAATTACTGAAATGCTTCCTTTGTGGAAGGAATGCTGTAAACATTTGTCAGACAAAATCCCCTCAAACCAACTTCATTGTAGTTCAAAGACTGAAAATTTTTCAGTCTTCATCAAAGATTGAAAATTTTTCAATGCATATTCTGAAATGTGGAATTTAATTAATTATAATAATTTTTAAAAGAGTCAAGAAAAAGAGGGGGAACAGTCAGACTCCAGGATGATTTCTAACCATACTATAAGCCCACCACTGGTTGCATAGGCAGAAGATGGACTGAAAAACAAATTAAATCTTGTAAAGATTTTTTTTTTTTTCAAAATGCAAGGTCCAAATTTCCCTGTGGATCCAAGTTTAACTTTCCAGATCCACTCTGGAAGATTCAAAAGAGAAAAAGTTTTTGCTCCTTCTACTGAAATATGTCTGAGAAGCTCCTAAATTCCTCCCACAGCACAGCTTGGATGCCAGAGCACAGCCAGCCTGGCTTAGTGCTCTGCTGGGTGGGATAAGCAGGCCCTGATGAGGGAAAAATGTATGGAATGAAGTTGCAACATTTTTTGCTTTTTTGAATCAAGGCGAGATTCCTGTGAATGCTGGGAAAATCCTGAAATGCCAAAAATCCTCCAGCTTCCCCAAACATCTACTTTATTAACACACACTTCTACAGACACACTTCAGAGCTTAATGCCTCACTTCTGACACTGATTTTGAGCATCTCAAAATTCGTTTTGCTGCTAATTTGTAACTCATCTTCCTCACAGAACTAATGGATAGATTATTTAATTTTGTGTATTTTTCTGTTGCTTGTGCTGGAAAATTAGTCTTTTAAAGTGTTCCTTTGAGCACACAGATTACAGAGCTGGGCAGAGCACCTGGGCAGCACCCACCCAGCCAGCTCTTTGAGGCAGCACTGCCCTGAGCTGTGCTGCTCTGAATGCTTTTAAATTCAGATCTTTCAGCGTGGCTAAAATCAATGCAAGTGTATGAAAGCCTACACCACTGAAAGCTCCAAAAATATTTTCTTAAAACACTGAACTGCAGCACACCCTTGAAAGGCAGGCTCAGCTCTGTGCTGCAGCATCCACAGCAGCTTCCTCAGGAATGAGTCACTCCAAGAGCTGCTGGCACGGTGGTCACAGCACCGGATTTCTGTGCAGTCCTTCCAGACCTGTGCTTTACACACTGTGGCCAGCAGGATCCATGACAAAAGGAAGAGGAAATCTGCAAGCAGCAGCCAGTGCAGTCTCATCAGTGAAAGTTATGCCTCAATCTATATGATATGAACGTTTTTTCTCTTAAAATGGAGGGAACTTGATGTAATTCTTAATACGGTACATAAAGAGGTTCGTCTCTATTTAAACACCTAAAAAATGAGGGGAGGTGGTGATTCTGCCTCAATTCAAACCTTAAAAGTTCATTGCAGGATCTCATTTCAGAGGTCTACAACAGGAAGAGGATGGACAACTCTAAACCTGAAGCTGCTGGTTTGATTTTACAAGCAGCCTTTCACTAGCCCAGAGAGGCAGGGCTTTGGTCCAGCCTGACAAGCACACAGGTCTGAAGAGTCACCACCATGTGTGTCAAGGACACTTGTATGTGACACTTGCTCTAAGGCACAGCAACCCCTGAAGGGACACTGAGAGCTGCAGGGCTGGGAGCACCTCACAGGGCACTGGAGACAAAGCCCAGAGGACAGCTCAGTGCCAAAATCCTGTGTCACCTGTTCCCAACAGGAATCCCCCCGCCCCACTGGCTGGAAAAATGCCCTGTGGGCCATCCCTGCTTTGGATGCAAAGGGGATGTGAGGGTGTAGTGCTTTTCAGTGCAAACTTAGAGCCAGAGCAAAGCTGCAGCTTAGGTAGTAATAACTGAAGTAGATAAAACCTATGGATTGTGGTAAATGAGTGTAACATTATTAGAAAATTCCAAATTCCAAACTGGGAGGATGAGATTCTGTGTAAGACAACAACCACTGAGCAATGGAGGAGCAAACACCATGAAGACCCCCAACCTTATTATTATCAATAGTCTGAATTATTACTATTATAGGCATAACTGCCCAGGAATTTCAGTGTTCACAGTCCCTCTTTGGAGGCACCCAGCTCAAGCTGTGGTGCTTCCCTAAAGGAATCCATCCCTCAGGGTACATGGAAACCTCATGTGGAACCCTGTTACGGGGCCTGGCATGTGTAATTTCTGTACAGGTCTGTAAGGTGTTTATTATTTCTAGGGACAAAGGATGGGGGAGAGGGGGCACGTAGAGAAGGAAAAAAGGTGCAAATGCCTAGGGAAAATGCTATGTCTTTGTGAGTGAAAGACCAAAGAAAAGGTGGCAGGGTGCCATAGATTTTTTTTTTATGCTTTGTTTTTAAAACAATCACATACTGAAGTCTCCAAAATATAACTGGTTTAAATGCAAAACTGTGGCTTTTATTTCCAAACATACAATAAATAGGTCCACCACAACTAGCCTCTAACTTCATTTTACATGGAAGGATTTTAAAATTAATTTGTGCATATTTAAAAATTAAACTTCCCTTTGCACATAATTCCAAACATAACCGAACTGCATTACACACCAGCTCATGGTCTTGGCACTGTGACACAAGCAACCAATTAGAAACAGAGCTCTGTAGCCAGGACTTGTACAAAAATTGCATTTTGAATTGTTGATAAAAGATCTACCAACAATTTAATCTTTTGCTGCAGTATACAAAAAACTTTAGTACATAAATGTTGAAAAGCAAGTTGTCTTCTGTTTCTGTAGAGACTGCAAGGTAAGTGGATTTATTAAGTGTTCACTATTTGCTATATGATACAATTTTCTTACCAAAATATCTTTACTGCATAGTAACATTCCATATTTTCAAATGCAAAAAGAGATTAGATGCAGTCTTTTTATTTTATCCCTCATCACTGAATTTAAAGACATTTTTAACCGCATCTCTGTTTCATCACAGTGCAGAAGGCCCTTAATATTTCAAGGATTTATTCAGTCATATTTTTAATACAAAAGTAGAGGCTGAGGAAAAGCCAGAGTAGTCTATACACAATGCACAATCTGTGTACATTCTGAAGCTGTACCTCTTCAAGAACTAGTTATACACTCTTCAAACAAATCCCTTTATCCAGCAATTCAAAATGCTTTAGATCAGAAGATTTATATTAGAATCAATACAATATATGCATATAAATACATTTATACCCTTCAGTTGCTAAACAACCCAAATGGCTGCGAGGATGTGACCTGAAATGGTTCGCCATTGGCCTGGGATACCAAATATGTCGGCAGCTAACTGTTAACCAAGAGAGTCACAGTAAAAAATGGAGATCTCTGCACAAGGTAGGTGTGCCACAGCATCAGTTAAGACTAGAAATACCAGGTGACACCCTGGCCCCTTCAACAGGGCCAGGATTTCAACTTCTGTGAGATGCAACACACAGGCAACATTTTTTCCCTCTGCCGACACTCCGTTCATAAAAAAGTCTCAGCAGAACAACAAAAACCCAAAAAATACAACAAACCAAAGCAAAGGTTTTACAACTGCAAGTTTCCAAGACAGGTGCTGCAGCTTTCAAGAACAAAGTAAAAGTTTTATAATTAAAAAAGAAGGAAAAAAATAATAAAATCCAAACCAAAAAGCAATGTGCAAGTGTGAAACTCAGAAGACGATAGCAGGGATCGATCTAGACCTCGGTTCAGGCTGAAACACAGAACCCAAATTGGCTGATGGAAAACCAGTTCTTACTGCAAATCTCACCTCCAGCTGAGCAGGGTGTTTGTGTATCTGCATAAAAACACCCCTGCCTCACCCAGGACAGCCTGGCAGCAGCTCCAGGGTTCCAAAGCCCAGGTTGCCCCAGCCCCTGGGAAGGACAGAGCCACCAGCACTGGGTCCCCACAGCCCCACGGGTGCTCCAGGGCTGTCACAGCAGAGGGTGACGTGTTCTCAGTGTTCTCAGCTTGGCTTCTGAAAGGATGCAGAAATGTTGGCTGAGTATCCTCCAAAGGTGCTAGAGGTTTTAAGTTTGAAGCGTTTCTTCCCACAATGCCAGGTATAAAAATGTGTATCTCTTTAAATAATATTGCACATAAAAATCATCTTAAAATCTGTAGTGAAAGCAGGGTTGAAGGACAGTGTTTTCCAAAAGAGAATAAAAAGCTACCTGTACATAGTAAATTTTAATTTAAAGAACGCCAAGATTATTCAAAATCTAAGCACATAATACTGACAGAAAAATGTTAAATTGCACAATCTACATATAAATTAATTTGTAAATACTTAAAAGTTTTTAAACATTGAATACTCTTGATTTCACAAATCAGCTAGGTCACTGTCCAAGGATCAACTTAATGAGTTAGAAGTACTTTCCCCCAGAAAGAAACAGAAACAAAAAGATTTGCAGTCTCAGATGAAGCACTGGAAAGAGTTAAAGCATTTCAGCTCAGAGGTAGTGCTAAACACATCCAACTAGAAGTCCATTATATTTGAACTATGATGAAATAACGTAGTAAAATGTAGAAAGACTATAAAATTTACAAAAATAAATAGTTCTGAATGCTTTAGAAAATGCAAGAGACTTTGTTGGTAAGTGTCTTGATCTGCTTTTCTGACCAAAAGAAAGCAAAGCGTGTCTCGTTTTTAAAATATACCCATCTCTAAGAACGTGTCTGCAATCCACACAATCTAACTCTGCAACTTGACAGATGCCAGCTTGGCATAGACTCTGATATTAAAAATAAAGTGGAGGCTTTGTAAAAGATCACCTCATATGAAATTTGCTTTGCATGTAAATTCTTCTGTCAAATTAAAAATTGCACATAAAAAAGTTTATTGAAAGAGGCATGAGGGGTGATGAGGGTATGTGCCCATTGTTCCACATACACCCTGGAAGGAAAATGATGATTGCACAGTTCTGATAAATAATTTTTCTTTTTTAAAATCTGCCACTTTTTTGGTTTGTAAGTTTTGGAATTATTTAGAAAATTCTACTACGGACAAATTATTATTTAGTTTGCTTTTTAAAGAATTCTTTACAACTATTCCAGTGGCTTTTATCCTGAAACCAAACCAAGTGGCAGTCTAAAAGTATCTTTGGGTAAAACAAGTATCAGGATCCAACGAGAATTTCCATGATGTGGTCCAACTCACTCAGATCTGTTCTGCATATCTGAATGTTGTTTGCTGAAGAAGAATTACAAGATGGGAAGGTTTTCAGTGGTTCTTCTGTAGCAAGAGATGGTGATCTGGGCGGCATCAGGGGAGGGCAACAGAAGTCTGAATCGTACATTGAAGTGTCAATATCTTCAAAAATGTCATCTATTGCCAAATCCTTCAAGTAACTGGTTGAATTTGAAATCTCAAAGGAACCAAACACACACTCAGCTCCCTTCAAATCCTGTCTGTCATCTTCTAGTTTCAAACCAGTATTATCTGGAAACTTTGGCTGGTCATCTCCAGTAGGAACCAGACAAGTAGGTGGGCTGATATCTTCCACAAAGTCCAAATCCTTCAGAATAGATGAAATAGCAGATGACATGTCGTCGTCTGAAACGATCAGCAGGCTGTTTTCAATCGGGTCCTCTACAGACCGCAGGTCACAGCAGTGGGACTCTTGCTGACCAACACCTGAAGGCAACTGAAGGGAAATGCCAGGTGACTCCATCCCTGCGTAGCTGTGAGAAGCAGGAGCGATGCCAGGGCAGATATTCACCGGCTGCTGGCTGCTCTCTTGTCTCATCTCCTCCTGGATCTGCCGCACGGTGTTGGCGATGAGCACGGAGCGGTGCAGGTTGGGCTCCACCAGCATTTTGTACGTCTGCAGCTTGGTGAGGCACATGTTGAGCACCAGCTGCCTCTTGAGTGGGTAGGGCAGACCTCGACTGGAATCAAAGGCACTCGAGAGACCAGCCATGCTCTCCTCATAGTCACTCAGCTTGCGCTTTAGGCCTCTCCCCAACATGAACCTGCAAGACAAAAATCCTGAATTAACCTTGGGCAGGCCCAACAGACAATTCTGAAAACCCTGTAGTGTACAATGTATTGGTTAGCTGAGACTTTTGATGTCACAGAACACCAAGAGATAGAAAGAAATCCTACACAATAGTACTTCCATTGAAAAGATGCACTCTCCAGCTATGTTGTTTCATGGCATCTTTTTTCCTAAACAGAAAACATGGAAGAAACATACTAACTCTTTTTTAAAAAAGCTATATACTTCTAAGTACATCTGACTGTCCACATGAAATAAAACAGATGCTTGTATTAAGGATCAAACTACAGAATGTTTCATCATTTCTGTTTTAACATTCATTCTTGGGTACAGCAAGTAAGATTTCAAGCTGGTTTTCAACACCCATTTTGATCTCATTAAGCCATTCTAATGTCGTGCTCAGTGTCTCTAAGAACATACATAGATTTCTATGTTGGGCTGATTCTTCTCTTTTTTTTCTTTGGTGACCCAAAATTGTTTTACAGCAAGACCAACAGCAGGGCCTCCCGTGGGATCCTTACATCCATTCCACAGCTTGGTAGTTTGGTTAAATGTGGGAGGAAATCTGGCTGGGCCATGAGCTCACAGAGAGACAATGGGTGCTCGTGGCTGCTGGTTCACAACCTGCCACTGACTGCTCACTAAGAACATCAGGCAGGAAGATATCAATAGCATTTTAAAAGTGACCAATTTTGGTCAAATCATTAGGGAAAAAGTAGAATTTAGTTGCTTTCATTCTGCTTTGTGTGCTCTTGCACTGAAATACAGCAGGCCTAGAACAACGTGGTACAAAACCCTGTACACACAGATCTAAAATATAAGGGATCCAAACAAATACCTGCTTGGGTACTTTGCAATTACCATCCCAAGTCTTAAGAGTTTTATTAGGGACAACAAGCCCTTTGCAATCACTCATATAAACACAGAAAAGGAGTGTACTCTGCAGAGAAAACACTGGTAAAATCTTACTTACAC
Organism: Hypocryptadius cinnamomeus; assembly: GCA_013400635.1. Lineage (NCBI taxonomy): Eukaryota > Metazoa > Chordata > Aves > Passeriformes > Zosteropidae > Hypocryptadius > Hypocryptadius cinnamomeus. The sequence continues at coordinate 38,995 of VYZP01007360.1, read as the reverse complement.
ACATCCTAAAGTGTCCATGAATACAGACACCTTGTTCCCAAACTATTAAGAAAAATTATGCAATCATAAATTAGACACCAGTGGCAGATTAAGGGCAGATCCTTCATGCACAATGATCCAGACCCTGCATGCTGCTGAGGGCCTCCCAACTTCCTTTTCATGTGAGCACTGGATGCTGCCAGCTCAAGCTCAGCTGATGGCTGCAGCTGCCAGCTGCTAGCCTGTTGCTAGACTTTTGGGGACAAGGAGAAGGCAGCAGGGTAAAGCCTCTTTTACTTTCAGATTTCTCCAGATTTGCAGGGCTCCTTGGCTATGTCCATCTGCCCAGACAAGGATGTTGGAGAACTCGGCTCCTCTGGAGGAGCAGAAAGCAAGCAAGCACTGCATCCTCCTCAGCAAGACACATGAGAGAAGACAGCTGCTACAGGACTTTAGGTGTCAGACTTCTCAACAGTAGACACTTTTTGGTTTTTTTAAGGACATATCTGGATGAAATTCAACTTGTCCTAGGACTGCATTTTTACTTAGCAGGGAGCAGTCTGGTCTATCTTCAGTTCATTAACACAGTCACTCTTGAAACAGCAACAAACTTTAATTACTTGTAATCTTACCACTTCTGCAACTTGTTAACTTTGGAACTCTGTTTTTCTCCAAACTTTCTGCTGAAGTGCCACAGCAGGAGCTGAATCTCTTTGAAAACCAGAAGGTGTCTGGAAGTGGTGTGCCTGTTCACCTGAGCCATCATCCCACACTGATCATTTATCACTCTCTCACTCCAGCACCCATTAAGAGCAAACAGACCCAGCCAGCACCGAACACTCCAATACAACAAAATCAGAACAAATATGGATACAAAGTTCAGGCACAAAATATAAAAGTGTTCTGGGGAGGCAGTGTGTATGTGTGAAGGATCCTCAAACTACTGACAATACTGTCAGTAACTGCTAATTTTTGACACAACCTATGCAAAAAATCCCATTTATGTGGGACGTGTTTTCATAGTGAAAACAATAATTTATGCAAATCATAAACTCACAATAAAACTGTGAACTCTTCATTTCAAGTAGCATTTAAATGTTGTGTACTACCTCAAGCATTACCTCACAGCATCACTGTAAGAACAAAAATTATGCATCAAAACTGCTGTTTCTTCACTCAGCACCATCATTCCCATACACTGCACACTAGTGGGGTTTGTTTTTCTCTCAATTAATTAAACAGACCAAAATTTACACCCAAAAGGGAACGAAGATATGACCACACAGGAAACAGCAATTCTGACATATCATAAATTCAGAATGCTTGGTTTTGCTAATTTACTGCTTTTAATATTTTTTTAAATACACATTTATACTTTGTTAAGACACATAGGACATACTATTCTTATCTCTGAATTATAAAAATGATGTTAATTCCTAACATCTCAAAAATGTGCTAGTATTTAAATTCTGTAAGCAAGATGAAAGAGCAAGCAGACGATGATATGCAAGGATGTATAATTTCACAGAAACGACTTAACATGACATGTTTTACTTTTCAATTTGAATGGTAGTCTTGTTAGACTAAATACTTCATGCTCATATAGGCAGACACCCCTCTTTTCATTCCTGAAATTTCCTTCATAAAATTTGTCCCAGAGCAATTTAGAAATATGTAACAATGCTTGAGCATGACAGCACTTGACTATAAAAATGAAGTGCAATAAACACTATTTGCTTTAACGTCAATATGTTTCTACTTAACGTACTCCCTACTCCCAAGATGTGTTTTTAAAATAAACAAACTACTACCTTATATTTTAGAAATTCTGTCTAACATTGATTTATTTCTTAACAGGAAGGATCCCCTACTCTCCCTGCAGGAGCTGGATGACTTCAGAGGTTACACAGAAATTTGTAAAAGGCTAATAAAAACCAGAGTACCACTGGTACAGTGGATTTAAAAATGACTAGTGTCATGGTTGCTACAGGAGACATTAAATTTCAGTTCTTGTCAAACACACTCAGCTGCTGACCTACAAAAGACACAAAGCCCCTTTGTTAGCAGCTAATCTACATTTTATCAGGCCTTTTGCTTTACTTTCTAACACAAGAATTTCTGATGGGATCAGATCCTTAACACACTACTGTGTGTTTTCCAAGCAGCTTATTCTTCACAGGGCTGGATATTGACACCTCATCCCAAAACCAAAATTCACAGTCAGATGCTCTCTTTCACAGCATTACTTTGCAGCAGAAGATGCTGATGGCATTATTTAATTATGCAATGCTTATTCCACTTCAATTTTTGGGAGTAAAGCAAACAAGCAGCCGTGCACACACAAACCCCCAGTTGCCTGCTCAGACGAGGAGCAGTGTCAGCCCTTCCATCGGCTGACACCAGCTCAGAGCAGCACAATCTGGGCACACTGAACTAGTCTGCAGAAACTGCACTCTCCTTACTCCAGCCTAATTCCAGGAACCTACTCACATCTTAAAAAACTGGGTCAACTAACAGGATTTTGGGATGCACCAATCTGATAACTCTGTAATTTGTAAGTAAATAAACGGAATAAAAATTAAAAGTTTATGCCAACTTCAAATGTGAGGTCTTCACATAGCTGTTCAATTATAAAAGCAGCAAGCTCTAAGTCATCCTTTTCTTGAACTTGAAAAAGTTCCACAACAAAAAATTTTTTTTTGTGTTCAGATGATCTATTCTAAAATCTTTTGTCATGAAAAAGCCAGGAACAATGAGGAGCAACACATCTCAACTTTTTTCCTGGCATCTTCTCCTCCTCTCTCATTATAGTAATGCAAACTGAGCCACAGGCCGTTTATGGCAGAATGCTTTTATAATGAAAATAATTTTTCAGATACAGAGAAAAGGAAGCAAAGTGAACTCAGCATTTGGGAGTACCAAACCCTCTATTCACATCACTGAAGTACAATGGAGTCTACACAGAAATTCTGCCATGACAGCATGTTCCTCAGTTCCTTCCAGTCCTCCATGGAGGACATTTCATTGCAACTCCTCCCTGCTAAGATGGGAAGAACCATCCAAGCACTGTAATCCTACACCATACCAGGGTTTGAAAAAACTTGGGAGGGAAGAAGCACGTCCCTGGTTGGCAAATCCACACAATACCAAACAAACAGGCCTGGTCAGGGTGCAGCTACTCAGAAGAAACATTCCAGGCTACCAAGAAAAATCCACATTGTGACGTGTTGTGGACAATACAGGGCCCGTGCCACCATTTCAGCTCCATCTGTCACACGGCCTGACACTGCAGCTGCCACTGACACATGGCTGGGAAGTACAGCTGGGAACACTCTCAAGGAATAATGCAACATGTGAAAACCCTCAATTACTTCTATCTGGGCAAACTACTACTTAAAAACTTTTTTGGAATATAAGCAAGAACTAAAGAGAAAAGTTAAACAATGTTTAGAACTCAGGACCTCACAGAGCTTTAATTTTTAGTAGAGAAGAGCTTAAAAAATAATGAATGTATGAAACATGACTGCCACGGTTAGTATTGTCCGAACACAAACTTCTCATGCACAAAACAAGCACTGTAGTAAACTACACAACAGTTATTTATTTACCATTAAATATGTTTAAATAGCAAGATCATCAATAAAATACCTGGCCTTTACTAACCAGGTAAAGATAACTGAATTCATAGTGGCACCTTTTGGCTTTTCTTTTTAGAGTATTATTAAATTCAAACTTGCTTGATCCTTTCTGTACAGCCACACTGCTGTATTTTTCAGCCCAAGACTGTCTCAAAGTGAAATACTACTTCTTCTTACAGGACAAAAATACCAGCTTTGCAGGTGTGTATGCACCTCATGAATGAAAGCTGCCTGTCCAGTTTGCAGTAATACAACTTATGTATTAAAATCAAAATTAAGAGACTCCTTGCTCTTGTAATTTGGGCAATTCCCTTTGAAAGTCTCCTTTGTCTTGTAACTGTAGAAACCATGTAAGAGTAAAGACAGGCAGACTCTCTGGGCTGTAGATTTGTGTTAGTGACTGACCAAGGCTGGCTGATAACCTGGTGTTCTGCTCTCCCCTCTCTTCATGGACACATCTCACAAGCACACATCTATCTGCAGGAAGTGCAAAGGAAGACAAACACCCCAACAGTTATGGCTGTTCCCCAGAATTATTTGATGTATGCTGTACACTATTTTTAATTATAATCTTTCCCCTACCTGACACACATTTTTAAGCAACACAACTTCACAAGCACTTTTAATTAAGTGCTAGACTGGCTATTGGCTTGTACTTCATGTAGAAGGAAGTGCACAAGGAAATGGAAAGGCTGAAGGTGCAGCTAACAGACACAGCACAAATCCCTTCCTCCCATCCAGGCTTAGTGCTGATCACTTGGACATGCCTTACATAACAGTGTAAGCTGTCAGAGCACACAGAGCATCTCTGATCTGGGGTTCCCAGCAAGTGCTGGAGATCCCCACACTACATCTTGGCTCTTACCCTGAGCAAGTGAGGGAAGGACTAAACGCCTTAGGAAACACCAAAGTAAAAAAGTTTAGACCTGAAGATACACCCAAATATACAAAAGTGTGTTTAAGTCCATTGCCTCCCCACCCCCCTCAGCCCTGCCCCAGTTTAGCCAAGATGAGTAACTGCTGGAGAAGGCACAAGTGACTAAAAGTGTGCACACAGGGAGGAGTGCAGTCCTACCAGCTTACTCCCATACCTAAACTCCTATGCAACAACTTCTTCACAGGAGTCAGAAATTACCAGAAAATGGCTGCTCAGAGAAAGAAGACTTAATGTCAACTTTTTGGTCAACAAATCCTGACCTATAACATGCCCACTGTCTGGTACAAAGTAACTGGAACACAGAACCAAGGTATGCTACTGTTCAGACTCAAGAAACCCCAACAAAAACAACAAACAAACCCAAAAACAAACACACACACAACTACTCTGAAAACAAAACAGAAAAAACCCTACACCTAAGGATTTCCCCACATTTTGAAAGTAATACTAGCCTGAATAGCATTCATTAGGTACAGGAAAGGAATGAGAGGAAGACTGATCTTAGGACAGAATTATTCTGTCATTCACTATGTGTGGAAGCAGAAAATAAACCTGTATCATACACAAATATTTTAGGAAGCACTTGGAAATAAGTTTTACTTTGATTTAAAAGTTAGTTTGAAATCCCCCACAACAACCTGTTTATGTTATGTCTACTGGGATCTGGAAAATTCCTGCACTTAAGGACATCTAAGTTCCTTACTCCCATTTCATTTCACAAAGCACTGATAAGAGCTTTGCTTTACAAACTACAGCAGCTGAGTTTCAGAGCATGGCATTTCACTCTGGAGAAGGAACTCCTCTGCTAGGATCTGTACCTTCCACAGCTAAAACAAGTGGGTTCCAGTGCCCACTAGAGAAAAACTTCCATCCTTAAAAAACCCCAAAATGAGCCACTATCACTCTTGTCTGTCACTTCTGTATCTTGTTCCACATTTATTAATAAATCTCATGTGTATATTTTCAATGGGAGTGTGTTTAGCAAGGTTTTTTCAGGGATCCTGGGTGGATTTTTTTTTTTTTTAGTGGAAGAAGAGGCTGGAATCACTTAAACTAAGAACCAATGCTAGTTGGCAAAAGCTAATACATGATCAAGAGTTACTAAACCTAGAAACTCCCATAGTAAAACTAAACTATAATTAAATGAGAACATAAGACTCATAAAGGAAACAACAAGAACCAAACCACCATGGTTCCACCAAAGCATCTCACTGGAGAAAGGACCATTAGAGCTGCAAATGCAATGACAGACCTCTTCACAGCTTGTTCTAGTCAACTGAACAGCTCTCAATCCCACATTTGCTTCAAACAGAGATACTAGATGCATTCCCCTACATAACACTGACACACAGTGTTAGGGCTACAGTGATCTAAAAGATCTGCTAATAAAGGAAGTTACAGCTTATTAAATATTAAAAATTGGCATGCCCATACTTTAACAGAAAAATTGGACCATTAACAGTAAAAGCAAACAAGAAAAAAAAGCTCTTTTCGTGATAGAGGACTGTGCATTTTTTATTTCAGTAACCAAATCAGAAATAATTGAATTTTCTTTCTCTTGTAGTACACAATTTTACTTCAGTATCCAAAGTGCCACCTTCTCACAAGACAAAACTGCAACACTCAATTTTAGCAGCTGAACGGTGGATCTTACCATAGGACTGACATCTCAGTTAAGCAATTTCCAATAAGAATGTGATCTTATGGTAATATGCTTTATTGCATTGTAATAATTCTCCCTTATCAAGGGAAAAATAGTAATGGAAATTCAGAACACTCAAACCAAAGCTTTTACCTCACTTTATATTATATATCCCATTTTTAAAAAATAGATTTCAGTTTGCCATTCTAATCCACATATAACATCTGTAGTCCATTATCAGAACATGTCCTATGCATGTAAGATACAATTTCACAAAAACAAACAAGTAGTTACCCTTAGAAAACAGAAAGGAGTCCAGGCAGGAAGATTCTGGATTTTGCATAAAGCGTGGTCATCCAAGAGTCTTGAACTATCCCAGAGGCCAAGCCATCCACCGAGATAGGATGATGCGACTTCAGAGGAAAAACAAAACAAAATCAGAGTATTTAATTAGTATGTGGTGGTTGTTATTTTTTTTTAACCAGAAGCATTAAGCACACAATTCAATACAACCTCTTAAATTATTTGTGGTAAATTCTATTAAAGCAGATAAATGTGGGTTAAGCCCCCTAAAATTCATGAATACACTGAAATAAAAGGACCTAACAGTTTCACCTGTGAACACATAAAATGTGGAAATTATCTTCTGTAAATGGGTACTGCAACATGCTGATCCTCTAAGCATTAGGCTTTAGGATAAGGACTTGCACTGCTACTTCCTCAGGTTATTGAACACCAATCTACAATTGCAATCATCTCCAAAATTACATAATCAGGAGAGACAATACCATGCATTGTGAAGAACTACATTTCAGAATTATCCCCCAACGCTTACAGGCTGCAAAAGCAGTTAGATTTTTATTTAATTCCCCAACTTTCCTCTTTTTCAGCATACACAAAACCAGCGAGAGAAGAGAGTTGACAAGGTCTCCTATGATTGTGTCTAATGTTCAGTGTGGCACCATTTCCATCAAACCCCTGATATAACAGCATCTGCAGTATGGCTAGAGACCACATGGATTAAATCATAGATTAGCTCAAGGCATTGCTAACTGGGAAATGTGAAAAGGCTGAAGTGACAGTAAACTATGGGCTAAGCTAGGAAATGTGGAGGGAATCGCACGATCCATGCTCTTGAGGTCTCACCTCCACCTGGAGAACCAAACAGTTATGAATGCCAAGGATTAAAGCCCTTGCAGGGGCTAACAGCCTGCAGGCAGGATTGGATGTGACATGCCTGTTTGTGCACATCACACACACAGACACCTGACCCAGCTAGGGCAAACCGCCTCACCGATGCACCGCAGGAGCAAGGATCAGTACTAGCTGCACAAACACAGTCCTTCGTGATCACACCCCAAGAGTTCATACATTATTGCACAAATCTTAAAATAATACATAGTGAAAGGCAGTCTTACATTCAGACAGACGGGCAAGTAAACGCCTACAGTTCATCTTACATAGCAACTCATAGCCTGATGCTACCAAAGGGCTCCTCCGCTTACAGAACCTCGGAACTGTAAAAATGCAGTAAAACAGCGGTAAAATGCCCGTGACCTCAGCAAGCCAAATCTAACCCACAGCAACACATTCACATCTCCCTCCTCCTCCTCCTCCTAGAAGCTTCTTCCCCAGTATAATGATATCCACGCTATCTGTAAATAATTCGGAAAAAAAAAAGCCCCAAATAAAGAGACAAATGAAGATTCATAACCTATTTGCTCTGAATCAGCAGGACTTCAGGTGGTCACTATTGAGGTTCATTAAAGTGCACTTGTTAGGTCACAGGGAGAGGTGTGCAGTCACTGCATTTCCATACACTGAATATAAAAACACATGTTTTAGAGTTTTAGGATTCTTTAATGCTAAAACAACTTCACAAAGCTAATAACCACAGTAAAATGTTGAAAAGTTTTAGATTTCAGCACCTTAGCTAAAAAATCCCAAACCCAACAGAATTAGAAGCACTGGATAAAAAAAGTAGTACTGTTATTTGTGTTTTAGAAGTCCAATATTTTGATAGAAGGCGATGAAGTCAAGAAGTTCTCAAATTTAATTTCTTTATTAAATATTTCAAAGGATGCCTGCAGAAATAACTGTGGAGGTTTTGACTTTTGCCCTGTATGATTTCTGGGCACACTGGGTTAAGTGTCAGGAAGTACAAAAGTAAGGTTATTAGGTGTAATTTTTACAATCTGTTACGGAAAAAAACCAACGATAGAAGACACAGTAGCTGCAAATCACTATGGATCATACCACTAGTGGATTACTTTTTGTCTTCCCTTCCTAGTATGTATTTAGGGGTCACTTTAGAATTTTGAGATTACAGCATCAATACAGCAATACCAATGTTAATGGTATTTCCCACATTGCAGTTAGCTGCCTGAATTACAGAATTTTAGCCACATCAAAAATAAAGTGGAAAACTACTGCATAAGGCTCCCACCTATGCTTTTAGAAACGAGCATTCCAACACAGTTTGAAAAATTCCAGGCCTAACTAGGGCAGAAATTATTAACTGCACCTATTTGCGAGCTTAATCCGCAATATGCATAGAGACCAATCTTATGCTCCTGCAGTCCCATCCACCTGCTCGTAGCCCAGACTAACGCACGCTCACTAAGCCAAGCAAAACCTGCTATTAAAAATGTAACTGCAGCTTACACAGAAGTCTCAACTACCGAGCGGCAGCGATCAGGAGCGCCAGGATGGAGCCGCTGGGATTCAGGGAAAGCCCTTTCCTGCCGCGCTCCCGCAGCCGCTCCCGCAGCTCCTGCCACCATTTGGCCTTTGTGGAAGGAGTGTCGGTGCTTCCTGCGGGCGTCCCGCCCCGCCCGCGGCCGTGGGCAGCGGTAACCAGAGACAACCTTGGGCTTCCCGAGCTGCGAAAAGTTACACTCCTCCCCCTTCCTCCGCCCGGCTCGCCCAGACCCCGGCCGGGCTAATTATAACTGCGCGAACAACTTCCACCGCCGGCCGCGCTCCGGGCGCTCCCCCCGCGCCCTGCCCGGCTCCCCGGGGCCGCCGTACCCGCACCCCGGCGCCGCTGTGCCCCCGGCCCCAGCCCGGCTCCCCGGGG
>VYZP01007360.1:3383-29506 GCA_013400635.1 Hypocryptadius cinnamomeus | reverse complement strand
CCCCCCCCTTTTTTCTTTTTGTATTAATTCGCGGTTCGTCTGTGACCAAAACCGAATTTCAGTAAAAGGCACGCCCAGGGTCTCTACAGAGCAGCGTTCCTACAACGCCCCGGTGCCAGGCCTGTTGGGAAACGAGGCGCACACGTCTCCCGACCAGCCCTAGAGCTACGTCAAACATTGCACAATTCTCCCATGAATATTCACTTTTTTTTTTTCTTCAAAGATGAGGTGGTTTTAGCCGTGCTCAAACCTCATATTTGCTTTTCACAGGCATTTGCGTAATCAAGTTACATTGGCACGAGTGTTTGTACAAACCATATTTCAAAATCTGACACTGAAGTATTTGTAAAGATCAATTTTGATCCTTTGTCGAACCCTGCCATGGGTTGGTTACCTGATGCATCCCCTAAAAGCTGCTTGATCTAAACCCATCTCTGGAAGAGCCAATCTGTAGGACATTAAAACCAAACAAAACTCAAGGATATTTGCACAGATGGGTTCCTACATGGACAGCAAGCACAGATCAAGTACACACACAAGGTTCCACGTCGGTCTCATAAATCCTGCAGAAACATTTGCAGTTTTCTGGTGGACATATACTACAACTTCGAGGAAATATCAGCTGCTTTTTGTGATTATTCAGCAAAGGAGATTTTTTTCTTTTAAACCCTCAGGTCCAACTGATTTTAACCCTTGTGTCTCCTGATGGGCACTCGTGAAGGGGTAGGAGTGTGCAAGGCCTGACCCGAATGCAGGGGTGAAGGGCAGAGACACAAAGCCGGAGGTGACCCCCGCGGGTCCCTCGCTGAGGACAGGAGCATCGTCTCTCCAGGCCACCTCTCTCCTGCAGCATGGTGCCCCCAGTTCCTCAGCCACAGCTGTGCTCTGACCTCGCTGCTGGGGGTCACGGAGCACAGAAGGGGAGCGAGTGCTGCTGTGAGAAGCACTAATGAATCCTTTTTGACACGCTGCCGGAGCTGTGTCGCCTCCCCGAATGGCTGAGGGGTGACACCCCGACCCCCATGGTCCATCTGCTGCACCAAGAGTAAGCGCAGGACCGGTGTCAGCACTGAGGGGAGGAGTGGACCAAATACCTCCCCCAGATCCTTCCTTCCCACCACACACTGTGGGTTAAGTGGAGGAGTAACTCTGAGATGTTCAGGATTCTTCTGTCTGCTAAAGTCAGCCAGGGACAGCCAGGAGTATTGCACCAGGACCGACCCCTGCCATCTGCTGGGGATTATCTCCAAGGAATAGACACAGGACAGGCGTACAAAGGTAGCTGGTGCAGAAGGGATGGATCTGGAATCCTTATGTCTAATGTGGAATATAAAGGGATAGTTTAACTAGCAGTACCACCAAAGTGTCCCCATAGCTTGAGGCAAGATTAGGCTTTGCAGACTTGATTCCTGCTGGCCAAAAGTCTGTGACCTCTGGGCAGCCCTGCAGCACCAGTACAGTCCTGGACAATTCTCCCTCTCCAGCTCAAGGCAACGCTTGAGCCTCTGGTAGAGCCATTCTCCTCCAGTCCGGCAGACCTCCCAGGAAGACACCAATACTGGTCACCCTGCTCTCCTCATTCTTTCTTTAGTGATTAACCTGAAGTGGTCAGCTGTTCTGTAAGCAGTTTTTGTTCTGTGCAATAGAAAATGGTGAATGTGCCTTCTATAGTGGGTGTTTCTAGAAAGGTCAGTTGTTTCAAGCATGATCTGACAAGAGCTACAGAAAAAAAGAACCTGGAGTTGTTTAAATGCATACATCAGAACTTTGGATTCATGGCTTAACACCTGAAGAAGTTAGTAGAATCACCACAAAGTGTGGTGATTATTCGCAAAGGGGTTGGTCACTTTTTTGCTTGTGTTAACAGTGCGATTCACATAAAAGAACTGGAACCTCGTTTGGCTTGGCGATATTTAATGTCTCATGTGCTAGTGCAGCCATGCTTGTCTCACACAATGAAGAATTCAGAGGGCTGAGCTCACATACAAGGTCTTTCTTGACAAAAATCTTCCTTTCAAAGGTCCTTACATTCTCAAATGAGGTCATGTTCCAGGAGTCTAATGCTCTCTCATTTTGACTTGAACTAAGCTTGAGGCAAACCAAGGATTGTGTATGATTTTTTAAAGCTTTAAACATGGCCTTTCAGTATGACTGTACTCACTGCAGCAGGCCAGGATGCCATCCTCACGAGCAGCATATTTGCTTTTGCAGCAAATTTTACATAAACCAGAAAAAACCACAACCCCCAAACCAATCAAGGTCTCTATATAATTCATCTGAAAGGGATGCTGGGTTTGCTACTTCTTCTTACCTTCATACTCGGCATCTATTCAAAAACACAGTTCCAGGAACACAAGAACTAATGAAGACTGCTTTCCTATGGATTTATGCTTGTGATTAATTACTCTGTGTCTAAGGTACGAGCTCTAATTGAAGCTGGTCTCATGCCTGGAATCTTATGTCTCTCCCTTATCTGGATTACTGGTTATCAGTACAGAATGCTGTTTTCTTCTGGTATCTCCACACTTGGAAACATTCTAAAAATGTAGTGACTGTGAGATCTGATGGATCTGATTGAAGTGAATTAGCTGTTCTAAAGCTGAATGGCAGAATGATCCCATTATTCCACCCTTCCATAGGGAAGTGAGAAAGGCAGAGCACACTGCACTAAACCCTGGTTAGTTTTACCACCTCTTCTTCTGGTAAAGCCTCTGTGAACAAACTATTCCTACACCTACTCAAGTTTATTAGAAAAAGCCATGACACAAGATGGTTATTACAAAACCTAACAACACCTTACTGAATATTTCTCAGAGTAGGAAATTAGCCGTTGTTCTCTTTTGTCAAAAGAATCACAATTTACAAGAAAAAGCACTTTCCCCCTATACCCTTCAAACAAAGCAGAGGCAAAAAAATCAAATGACGCTACTGAGCTTCAATTTAAACAATTAACCATTCAACAATTTTGTCTTAAACTTCAGTCAGTTCACTGGACACAAAATAATCCAAACACCCGGTGCTTTCCATATCTAGCCTTTCTCTCAGCAATTATTTCAAACACAGAAAAGTGAATTTGTTACAAGCACTGGGGTTTTTTTCTTCTACATATTAAACTCTTGGGTTTTGAGTTTTTTATCAACATACCCACTCTTCCCTTTGGAAGTCCTGTTTTGTAAGCTTGCATAACTCCAGGCTGAAGTTGCATTACTTTTTCTTGATTTCTTCTCCAAATCTTGTCTGTAAATGGAACATGAAAAATAGTATATACTATTTCCTTTGCTGCAGCATTTTAATATTGCAGTACATCCTTGCACTTCCCACTCCATGGGAAGCTCCATGAGGCTTCCAAATACAGCATACATGGGGATGCAATTTCTGTTTAATTCTGGTTTTGCAAGCAGTCATGTAATCACCTGTACCTTCAATTACTCTTCCCTGAAAAGAAGACAGTTGAAATTACTCAGATGTTTCCCTAGCAATGCAAAGCAGCCACTGGCATTAGGTTTTCCTGTTGACATGTTTGTCATGCATGTACATTTACCACAATAATTCTTCAGGTCATAAACCACTCATTTTGGGGGAATGTTGGCTAAGCAAATGAGTAATTATTGGGTTTTTTTTAAGAAAGAGCTCCCATACAAACTTATGAAAATCATGTCAAACAATGAAATTTTTTTATTTTTCACTTTTTTTTTTTTTTTTTTTTTCAAAAAAAGCACTACAAACATCTAAAATAAATCTCTTTCCTGACAAATTATTTGATGGGATTTCACCTCTCCATGAAAATTCCTTGGAAAAAAGTAGGAAAACTTAACTGTCAAGTTTTCAAGAGACACCAAAAAAAGTACAGACAATCCTTGCAAAACCTTGTATTTAATAAGCCAGATTGACAAAAATACATGTTCCCAAGATGTTTATTTCATTTCTTTGAAACTTGGTGACTTTGTACTCTTAGGATTAGTCAGAGCATGAAATAACACTCATTTAAGAACTGATGAGCAAACAAAATTTGTCATCATCAGTCATGGGTTTTTTTGCATATGGGACTACATCCTAGGCCTGAGACACAAGTATATTTTCACTTTGAACAGAAGTAATTTTTGAAAGCATTTTTATTTGTCTTATCATAGATGTCAGAAAGCAAATGTGTTGGGTTTTTTCATTCTAGCTTTTGACAGCTCATTTACTTATAAGGGAATATGGAATAAGTTGCAGGACTGTAAAGCAGTCACACAAATCAACATTCTGAGACACGAAAAAATCCATAATAGTCTGATAATTACAATATTAAACTATACTCTCAGTTAATTTACAATAATGCCTTTTAAAATGCTTGCTAAAGCAGCCCAGACATACCCAAGACTTCAAAAAAGTCTAAGGACAGCTTTGAGAACAGGTAATTCCTGGTGAGTCTGAAGGCTCAGCTCGTGTGAGAATCCCTAACCTGCTCCAGGCTGAAACCCTTCACTGCTGTGCCTCCAAGGCAGTCTGGTCAGGAAAGGAGCTTTTTTTATTCAAAGACCTGATTCTCTCTTCACTGACCAAATCTGTCCTTTAGGCAAATATAGCTCTGGCTGTAGAGACAGGTGATGGTTTTTTTTGCTAGGCAAACTCCCAGAGCTGCGGCAGAGAGAGGGGGTTAAAAGAAACCAGCAAACACCACACAAACAGAGAAGCAATAAGCAGACAAGCCATTGTTACAGCAGCCTGGATCCTTGCACTTCTTGCCTTTGCTGAATGCCTGAGCTCTGATTTTCTGGCAAGGGAAAAGGAGAAATAAAACCACAGGCACAGAAGGGGACAGACACTCAGTGCTACCTGCAAAGGAAGCAGATTGGATGTTAGCTATGTGGCTGACAGTGCTTGCTGTGCTGCAAGTCTACAGCCATCAGCAGACAACAGCCTTGTCCGACACACGGCATTGATGCTGTGCAAGCTCCACAGCTCTTCCCTAGGAGCACAAGAGAAAAAAGGCTGTAAGGAGTGGCAGCAAAATCTGTCAGAAGCCTTTCCTAATTAAAGAAGTTTTTTTTTGTTGTTTTTTTTTTTTTTAAATTTCCCATTTACGTGTAGAAATTAATAAAATCCCCAGCAGCAAGTATCATCTCACCATTTGTAGTAACAGCTCACTAAAGAAATGAAAATGGCAGTTAGAAAATAAAGCTTTTTTTTTTACCAGGAGAAGTGAAGCATGAGAAGCTGAGTTAGACTGAGACACATTATTAAAGCAGTAGGGAGACAAGCTGATTTTACAGACTGGTCTCTGCAAAGTCAGACCAGTTGCAGGCACCCAGCAGTTCTGCATGGTGACTGTGCAAGTTTCAGCAATACCAATTCTTATACCTGCTGAGCCAAGATATCAGGCTTGTAAGAGCACATAAGATTTGGCATAAGTTTTAAGAATGTAATGAAACAGGATATATATTTCTGTTTAAATGCTTAACTCCACAAATGCCTACTTACCTAACAGCTTTCCTGTTAAGCCAAGCAGACTCTATGAATTGTTTTAAGTAGGCACAGCTTCCTCAGTAAAGGAATGCACCCAGCTAGATGCTTTGTACAGTAATAAAGTACAGAGTTATAAATACACACATGTGCATTTGACATACACAGTTTAACAGTTATGAACAAGTTATACTGATTCCTATCTGTAACATGTAGACTGATGCACACTAAGGAGGTGGGGAAGAGCATTTTTAAGATATCTTAACATGAAATTGCTCATTTAGTGAAAATGGAGAGTGTGGGGCAGAGGGGAACACTCACAATTGCTCAAACCTGTGAGTTTTCAACACAGTTCAGAGCAGTTTTGGAAAAGTTTCCCAGAGGAACAGAAGATACTTAGTTATTTCAATCAATGCTGATGTTCCCTTTATAAAACTGAAACTGCCTGGCTCTCTGTTTTACCCTAAGACATTTGCTCTCCAGTTCTGTGGTTCACACACAGAAAAGCATCAAGAAAAATTACCTGCAGATTTATAATTTTTGAAAGAATTTCTGATACTACAACAAACACTACCAGATAAGCCAGCTTTATTTCACTGTGAGATACGACAGTTTTTATCTATATTTGGATCCTCCTGAATCAGCATTTATTGCTGCAATACCTATGAGAGATCTCTCAATTAAGACACGTAGCATGGGCTTCTCTGTGGTCCAGCTGTATCCTACACTGAGCTTGCAAGTGCCTATATGCTATTTCATCCTTCTGCATGAAGTTATTAATCAAAGTTTAACTACAGCAACTACAAGTTATCTTATGCCAAATTTAATACAAGGAAACATCTTCTAGTTTACTGAAGACTCACACAAAGTGCATGGTTTCAGAAGATGGAGCCGATACACATTCAACTGTTCGAATTTGCAAAATTTAGCTAAAGTATGTCTTTCCACAAAGCAGATGATTCTAGAACACATAAGCTCAGTGGTCTCCTTATTCTTGCAGTGATACTCAAATGTTCTTAACGCCCCTTTGGCACCCCCACCTCGAGTCCCCTTTGCAGGCTGGAGAATCTGCATCGTAGGTAAGGTCACTCATGGGAAGGCAGAGCCTGTCACACACAGCAAGGTTCTCTTTTCTTCTTCAGCAACTGGCTTGGCTCAGATCTACAGAAAACAACCACGTTACTGACAGATGTCTTCCCCTGGCACAGCCATGGCCAACACATTTCAGAAACCAATCCACATTTTCCCCCTTCCCTACACCCTGCTAGCTTGGGGCTTTTCCCCAGCAGCAGCTTCTAATGGGAAACATTTGTTATTATATAATAAAACCATAGGCTATACTCAAATTATCCCTTTCCCCAAAAACAAGTCTCCTAGGAAGATTAGTTCTAAACCGAATGTGCTGGAAGAAAAGACCACCATCCCATGTTGTATTACATTTTTTGTTATTAAAAAAAGCCAAGAGGAAACCCTTGGTAAGAGTGGAGCATATTAATTATGACAAGACATCATGACATACCAACCAGTGAGACTTAAAGGCCGCTAGTAACACTTTTTGTAGCAATTAGTGCAAGACAGTTATTCCATATAAACAAATATTTGACGGTAGACTTCAATGATAAACAATTCACTTGATGACATTTACATATAAATACACATAAATAAAAACCTGCATCATTTAGGTTTGTAGTTAACAAAAAAGTATGGTCTGAAATGAATTAAATGTAATTGTGTCTACATAGATCAAAGATCTTCCTATAATGATACTCAAATATGTGGGGTATGAAAAGCATAAATGTACAATTCTCAATTTAGTAAAGTACTACTCTATAAAACAGAATCATGAAAACAGCTCTTCCATTTTAATGCAAAGTATAAAATTGTATATTTACATTTACATACACTTTACTGAACTACATCGGGTAGCTCATGGTGAAAAAACATCCCTTTTTGAAAATCTTGCAAAAAATACATCAACTGCAGATATGATCAAAAGTTACTAAGTTAGCAGCTGACATAACATCTGTAGTAAAAAATATATTTTAGGAAAATACCTGGAAAAATCTAAACACCAATAAACACTTTAAAACTATTTCTGAAGTAAAAATTGTAGCAAAACCCAGAAGAAGCTAGCAAGGATAACAAGAACTATTGCATACTGCTCTTTAAGAGCCATGTAGCGACTTAAAACAGAAGCAGCAGGTATGGTAGGAGTTGTGTGGTCTAACAAAGTGGAAACTGGAGGTAATAGGAAACCAGTTATCCAACTTCTCTCTCTGTTTATTATCATTTTTACGAGAGAAGTGTAAGAAGATAGGAGAATCCCTCTCCCTGAGGATATCCTCCATCAAAGGCTAAAACGAATTGGTAAAAGGAACCCAATTTCAAGAGCCTTGGACCCCCAATGTACAAACATTTACCATATGTACTTACAGTTGAGTGGACAATAAATCAGATTATTACACTACAAGTTGCAGGTTAACTTTTAAGAGTTAACACTATTTTGCAATATGAAGTGCTTCTTAATATATGTATCTATATAATATATAGATATTTGTAAAATACTCGTGCAGATTTGATAGAACAAACTGTGGAAATTGCTTTCTCAAGTCTTTTCTTCCCATTAACAGATCTTTACCTCCACACAAGGAGGTTCAGGATTCAACAAGGATTTCCACAATATGATCAAGGTCATTAAGATCAGATTTACAATTAGAGTTAGAAGCTGTATTTGTTGGAGAAGAAAATGTTTCAAGACTATCACAGTGTCCCATTTTTGTGTTGCTCATCATGCCAGTTAACATAGTATCAAGATCATAATAAGAATTGTCAACTTCTGAAAACAGATCTTCAACAGTATTAGGACTTTTATTCTCCAGCGTCTCAAATATTTGATCTAAAGATTTTTGAAAGTTTCCTTTGTTTTCTTGCGGACTCTCCATTTCCCACACATTGTTCTGCAGGTTTCTTGGTGCTTGCACTGCAGAGACTGTTGACATAGTTTCTGAACTATCTTGTGCCTGATCACCCTCAAAGTCTTTATTGAAAGTACCATAGGCTGGACCATGCTTTTCCTCAGCTTGATCCCTAGATGAACGACAGAGGATATCTGTTGAAACGAGACGATCCAGGGATGCCTGCCCTGTGCTCTGTGTATTTATCATCTGCCAAGTCCCGTCCTGAGTCATTTCCTCTTGGATCTGCCGTACCGTGTTGGCTATAAGTACTGAACGACACAGGTTGGGTTCCACCAGCATGTGACACAGCTGAAGTTTAACCAAGGACATATCTAGCAGTGACTGCCGCTGGAGATTATAGGAAGGAATAGCCTTAATACCAGCCAGAGTCCCTTCAATATCTTCTTCACCATCAAAACATTTTCTCTTTAATCCTCGAACAAACATTGTGTCCTGTTAAAAAAACCAAACAAAAAAAAAAATAAAAATAATGTACAACATAAACAGCTCAAGATGGAGGAGAAAAAAAAAGGTACTAAAAAGAGAACAGCGAACTTTAATCTTTTATTAAAAATCAAATTCTTTAAAGATAGAAACATCAGAATTGTCATACCATGTTCTAGAATGGCCAGTGTGGTACAACAGGGGTCAGGAACATGTGGACCGGGTCCCAAAGGCGACATTCGGGAACCAGGGGTGAGCAGGTCCACAAGGCATGGCATCGGAGGGAGGCAGGGGCTCCCAGCTCCTGGCTCCCATGAAGCTCCGCACTCTATGGAAGTCAGGAGCCGCTGCCTCGCATGGAAGCAAACATCTCACCGGCTGTATTTCCCCTACTGCAGAGGCACTTTCTCCTCGCTCCTCCCGAGTTTCTACTGGCATGCTTAACCTCTGATTTTGGAAATAAAAATACAACCTGGCACACCAGCTTTAAAAGATTTGACCCCTCCAGAACATTAATATGCCTAACAGAGTGACATGAAAAAAAAACAAACAAACAACCTATGGGCAGCACATGTGAAAAGATTAGCTTATTTGGCTACAAAGAGAGTAATATATAGATCTGTTCCATGTAACTTGACACATTCAGCAGAGGTGCCCAAAGCAGTCCTTCAGGTTCCCTTCCTTAGGTAAGTGAACTGAGTAATTCCAATAAGAACTGGGCAAGTCCAGTAAGGACAGTCACAGTCATCCTCTGTATTGGCTTCTGTATTCCTTTCCCAGTTGACTGTAAGACAGGAAAATTCCTGTATTCGTAGCTTAGGTTCACCAGCTAAAAATACCAGGGTGCACGCAGGCTTTTCAGTATTCACACCTAAAATCACTGCTGAATTCAACAAGGGGTACCTCTAAAGTACCAGCCTCAGCTCTTCTTCTGAATTGCACTGATTTTGACAACAGTGCCCCATGCAAATATTGCAGCTGGTCCCTTGGAATACAAAGTAACTTTTTTAAAATGCAATATATATCACTTCTTTAAGTCTTATAAAAACTGGGCTGCAAATGAAAGCTGACACCTGATTTCTACATTTATGCTTCTTCCTTATTTTCCTTCTAAGTCTTCTGTCCTTAGAATTCCTGTTTGCCCACTATTTGGGGGATTTTTTTCAAGGTAGTGACCCAAACAAAACAGTTTTTCAACTAAAAGCTGATAAAGCCAAAATACTATTGGAGTGTCTTTCTATATAACCTCCCATTTTCCTTGATAAGCCCTAAAATCTGCCTTGCTTTTCTGGTTTCTACAGTACATTCCACATATTTTCAAGGAATTCTCTCTCAGCTTTTTCAGAGACACTAAAAATCCACCAAAGGGCAACAACACTGTTCCTTTCAAAATACATTACATGCTTATCTGCTGTGAAAACCTGGGGATAGCACAGTAACTAGATAAACACTTGGTCTGACTCTGTACAACACTTGTAACATTGCTGTATATATCCATGAAATAACCTTCATTGGGATTTGCCAACTCTTAAAAGATTTCTTTCTGCTGAAGGTACAAAACTCTTTAGAAATCATAATGTGCAGAGACTACAATACAGAATAAACTTGGACTTGTAATCATTTTTCATAACTTCTTAAAAGTTATCCACGGATTAGCTATGTATTAAATACTCTGGATGTTTCTTCTAAAATTGTATCCTGAAACCTAACGTATTTGCATTACTCCTATTAAATACTCAATATTATTGTTGCTCGATAGTTCCTTTTCCAGATTTTTAGACATTGCTGAAAACTTCCTATCAGAGGATATCCTATTTAATTTTTCCTACACTTCTATGTACAGTAATTTCTGAACATACCCTTCCCCCCCACGTGAAACAACCTCTAAAAACATCTTTTGGGACTGTGTACAAATCATGTATGATAACATCATCAAACATTAAACACTGTGCAGAGTTTGAAGCTTCTTTTATTTCCACTTACATTCTTGTGAAGAGTAATTAAAACTTCAATTGAATGTTAACCCGGTTTTCATACATCTATAATTTGGCATTTATATGCCTTCTAAGGCACACCAACAGAACAGAACACAGGAGAAAACTTGAAAACCTCAATACATCACACACACTTGGACACCTAGAAGGAGAGGAAAAACATTTATCTATTCTTAAAGGCAAACCTTTCACAGCATTCACTGGATTTTTTTCTAAAACTTGCTTTCAATTAGTATCTTACATCATAAAGCCAGTTTTTTGCCATCCTGTTCTCATGACTGCACAGAGTTCCAGGTTAGGGATTCATTTAAGGAGCACAAAGTGACGTACCAGGAATTGTGTTTGATGCAGTCCTTCCTCTTCTCCCATGCTACTGAGCAAGAGTCCATGCAGTAAAAGTGACAGCACCACCTGCCAAGCACAGGGAAGAAGGATGTCAGGCAGGGACAGGAGATGCAGTACAAGACAGTTTTCCTTCAGTATTTCTATCCTGTATGATGTGGGCATCATTCCCACAAACATGAATAGTGATATTAAACCCAATGCACAATTAGAGCACAAATGTGATTTGGCCAACAATATCCCCAAAATCTGCAGCAGGAGGAAAATGCCAGTTTAATTCCAAGTCCTAGGCTATTGCCCTGACCTTTGGACCAGCCTTTCCCTTGTGCCTACAGCTTTGCCACTTAAAGAGCAAATAAAAATTTTTCATACGAGCATTAAAGTGTACACAAACAAAAGGTAATGAAAGCAAGTCTTCCTTTCTTTTATTACAAAACAATAGTTTTCACCTTGGTTGTACAAACCCATGTATATCTCTGCAGCATCTAGAGGAAATGAGGTGGCACAAACACAAAACTGTAACATAGCAAAACATGAGAGAATCTTCCTTTACCAGCATAGAAACTTCATGACTAAGATTTACTTAGCAAGATGACAATAACGAAAGTAAAGACAGTAATTAAACTGCTTTAACAATAAAGGCTGAGTTTTTAAAACATAATAAGCATAACAAGATTTGATATCTCAGATACAACTTCCCATCACATGCAACAATTGCCTTAACTACTGAAATGAAAAAGAATGCTGTTCCAACAGGCTACAAAAACTTTTATAATAAACTATGGAAACAATTCAGATACTTTTCTAGACATGTCTGTGCAGTACAAGACAGTTCTGTGTCTGCAACTGAAGTGCATACCTGGAAAAGAAACAAATAAAGAGGATGCACATGGATATCTGTTCTTATTTTCTGTTTTGTATAGTAATAAACAAATTTTCAAGATACCTTGCTCTCACATGGAGGGGGAAGAAGATGGATGACAAATGACTTGGGGATGGGAGAGTAGAAAACATGTTTTTCCTCAAGAAGCTGCATACTTGTTAAAATACCACAATGGAAAAAAAAACAAACACCTTTAACATTCTCAAGCCAAAAACTTTTGACTTGATCCCAGATATTCAAACTAAATGATGTTATGTCATGGAAACTGTATTTCAAACAACTTAGAGTCTCTTTTTTTTTTTTAATGGACTGCGCTCACAGCAACTTTAGAAACAGTGTCTCAAGGCATCTGAACTACAACTTCAGTCAGACACCGTATCAAGTCAATAAACTATTTCTTATTTCTGGCAAACACTTTATGACACTATAAAATTTCAGAAGTTTTTGCTCCCCAGGTACACTTTGAACACATTCTATAAATGAAAAGTGATCCCTTTGAGAGCCTGTGTCTGGTAACCATTTGAATCCCAAAATTTCTACTTTATTGGAGGAAGGTGACAAGGGAATAAAAACACCAAACATCCCCCCACCCCCCTGCCAAGAACTACAGGTAAAGATGGTGCAGTCATGAGAAAAACAAATTGAAGTATTTTCTGGGGCTATTTGGTATATCTGACAATTTTAGAGGAAGAGGCTGTGGCTGTTTGCCTCCCAAAATCGTGAACAACACAGGAGGGGACTGCTGCTGTTGGTGAAAGAGCCATTATCACATCCACAAACTAAATGACAGGGGATGCTGGCAGACCAGGCCAGTCTGTAATCTATTTACATACTACAGAAGGAAAGTTCCCCCATGCAACATAATAATGTGTAAAACCTGCTGCATGTGATTTCAGGTTCTTCCCTAGGTCAATAACCAAACCACGTGGGCCTCTGTTAGTATAAGGCATTAGCCATTGTGTAAAACCTTTTGGTACATCAGAGCACGACTGCTGCTGCTTCAGAGACAAGGAGTTCAAAATCCCCTGATAATTTCAAGCAGCATCTTTCTCTATCCAAGAGGCAGCATCATCTCCTTTCTTCCTCTGCTACCCCAGTGTCATGAGCCCAAACTTTGTGTATTCAACTAAACTGCTGTTTGAAACAGATATGCAGAGAAAATGTTGTCAAGGAGACAACAGCTAGCTGCAGCATAGTGCACTAAGGAAAAAGGAGTTTTGTGGGCTTTGTTGTTTTGCTTTTTTTTTAAATAAATAATAGCACAGCATTATGTAATTAATTACAAGATTTGCTTTTAGGATCAACAAATTCCCAGTCTGCTTTACAAAAAAGGTGCTTGAAATTTGATTCAATTCTTATTACAGCATCAACTTAAGACACTCCAGGTTCACACTCAATTCACTCATAGTGATATGCTGCCAAAGAGAAAGTACTTAAGGGAAAAAAGCTGCTTCCCACTAGCTGGGTTAACAGAGAAGATAGGGAATTGCAGCAGTGCTTATCTTTAGGAGAAGCAGACAAGACGTACCTAAGCCAGTGCTGGAGGTTCAGTGAAGCTCAGTGCTGCTTTTTGTACAGCCGTAAGTACAGTGATGACGGTTAGCACGGGAAGGCAAGAAGGGGCCGTATCTCCCCTCTACCACTCTAATCCTCGCCACTCCAACACTGGCTTTTCTAAGAACCGTGGGAAGAAACCAAAGCTCTGTGTAACAGTGGAGAAAAAGACGGAAAGAGAGCTACTCCTCCTCTTTAGCCACGCACGTGTGCCCATATGGTGGTGTCGAGGTATAAGGTGAGATGCAGACACAGCAGAGGGATGGTAAGGCCAGAAGCATCGCTATTCAGACTGGAACAAAGGCCCCTATAAAGCACTGGGGTCTGCCCACCCCCGGGGCGTAGGGGGCTGGCAGGCACCTCTCCAGCACTCGAGAGATTTGGGAAGGGGTTCCAGCACCCGGGGAAGGGCAGGCCGAGCAGATGGGGCAGGAGGTCGTGGAAGCGCAAGTGGGGGCCGGGAGCGCTGAGCAGGGGGAGCCCGCAGAGCCGGGGGGAGAGGCGGGACCGGGGCGGGGAGCGAGGGGGAGCTCCCCGGCAGTGGGAGGGCAGCGGAGTGCCCGGGAGAGGAGCGGACGATGAGGGAGCGCGGCTGCGGAAGGGACCGAGCGGAGGAGAAGTGCGGAACGGGCCCCCTGTCCCGCCGCCCCGGCCCCCTCAGCGCTCCCGGCGGTTACTCATCGCCCCGCGCTCTCGCCGCCATTTTGAATCGATCCCGTCCCTTCCACGGGTTCCGCCGGCACCGGCTTCCCGCGGATCCGACCCTGCCCAGCCCGACCCAGCCCACCGTACTCACCGCCTCGCCACTGCTGTCGCCGGCGCACGCCCGCGCAGGAACTCCCGCTCGGCTCCCGCCTCACCGCCCGCTCCGCGCCTGAGGGACGGGCGGGGCCAACCGGCCCCGCCTCCCCCCGCCCGCCATCTTATTGTCAAACCCCACAAAGGGACCCGCGTCCGCCGGGGGCGGGCCTTCCCCGGAGACCGCGCCCACCAGGGAGCGGTGGCAGCTGGTATTGGCTGCCGCCAGGTGCTGCAGGCACTACTCGCCGCTGCGATTGGCTACAACGCCCGCCTGTCCCACCCCCGGGCTCCGCCCCGAAGGCTGTGGGGTTGCCATGGCAGCCGGGACCTGCCCCTCGGCCGTGAGAGGCTGAGGGAGGCGGGGGCGGGGGCGAGGCGGGGCCGCCCCGATTTCAAATCGCAGCCAAGCCCCGCGGTGCGTCTGGGCTCCCGGCCACGGGCTCTGGCGGGAACAGGTTCAGACCTGGCCGCGCTGCAGCCTGCGGGGAGCCCTGGCGGGGGAGGGGAGAGGGAGCGTTGGCCGCCCCGGTCCGGGCACTCCCCGCCGTCAGGCGCCACTTCCCTCAGGGCAGGGGAGCCCCGGAGCTGCGCCCCGCGGGGTGACAGGAGGCCTCAGCACTCCATTAGCAAGGCCTGTGGCATTTCCTGTTCGGGCCCGGCCGCCCAGCCCCGGGTCTCGCAGTCAGAGCCAGGAACCCGCGTGCTGGAGGCGGGGGTGATGTCTCACACCCCGCAGGGAGCGGCTGTCTGAGCACGAGTCAGCAATGAGTGCCCCGGTGGGCGAGAAAGGCCAGGGGCATTCTGGCCTCTATCAGGAATAGTGTGGCCAGCAGGACCAGGGAAGTGATCGTCCCCCTGTACTGGGTACACCTGGCGTGCTGTGCCCACTTCTGGGCCCCTCAATTCGGGAAGATTATTAAGGTGGCTGGAGTGTGTCCAGAGAAGAGACCAGAGCTGAAGGGCCTGGAGCACCAGTTTCATGAGAAACAGCTGAGGCAGCTTATGAGTGTTTAGCCTGGAGGAGACTCGGGGGACCTTATCACTCTACAATTTTCTGACAGGAGGGTGCAGCCAGGTGGGGGTCGGGCTCTGCTCCCAGGGAACAAGTGACTGGGCAAGAGAGAATATAGCCTTAAGCTGTGCTGTAGGGAGTTTAGGCTGAACATTAGGAAGAATTTCCTCACAGAAAAGGTGATTAGGCACTGGAATGGGCTGCCCAGAGAGGTGGTGGAGTCACCATCCCTGGAGGTACTGAAGGAAGACTGGACGTGTCACTTAGTGCTATGGTCTGGCTGACAAGGTCCTGTTTGACAAGACTCGATCTCAGAAGTCTTTTCCAACCTAACTGATTCTGTCCTAAAGCTGCCACCGCCCTGCTGAGCGAAACCCCCTCCCCAAACCTTGCTCGCCGCTGTGACCCCAGCCCGATGCAGCTGCACATCTGCAACCACTTAGGCCGCCCCAGCGTCTCTCGGTCGCTCTCCCGGCCGAGCAGCTACGTGCCGGCTGCTCCGGAGCAGCCCGGGGTAAGGAGGGGCGGCTGGCCCGGGCTGCCGGAGCGCCGCAGAGGCGGCAGCTGCTGCCTCCCGCCCCCGGGCGCGGCGGGACGGGGAGGGGGAAGGAACTGGAGAAAGGGTGGGATAGGCAGCCGGAGCTGGAGGATCGGCGAGGCTTGCGGCTGAGGTTCTGTAGGAAAGGCTGGGAAACAGCAGAGCTGTAGCGTCATACAGTAAAGCAGGAGGAAATAACGTTTCCATAGCAAAACAAGATCTGCTTTTGGGACAAGACTGAGTCATCTCTTGTCACTTCATCTGGCTCTTCTTTGTAGAAGTAGCCCCAAGTTCATTTGCAATTTTGTAGTTGTTTTCAGTTTGCTCTGAAATGTCAGCTCTCTCCTGAAGCTGTGCATTCAGGTAATTGTTCATGCCTGAAGCCTCTGCACAGGTTGGCCATCCCCTGACTGGGTGGGCTGTGTTCCCTTTTGTTCTGGCTGCTTGAAGCATCCTTTATGTCAGAGACCATCATTGATCTGACCAGGACCACACTATACCCTTTATTATTATGGATCATGTTACTGACCATGGTTACCTTGGGAATGTCATAATACTCATCTAAGAAGTTGTCTATAAGTATTCTCTCCTTGCAGTTGTACATACCATTGCTCAATAGAGTGCATGCACTACCTGGATCTATTTCCACACCAGCACCCTTGGCATCACATAGATCTGAGTTTTTCATTAATAGCTTGGCTGATGGCTGACTGTTATGCCTCTGGTTTCATGTTGTAGCACACAATTCTCCAGGGTGGTTTTCCCGTGATGGATATTTAAAACCCCCTTCACAACTTCATGTGGCACTCACTTCAAACTGGAGGTCCTTTTATTGGATTCTGTACAGTCAAGAAAGATGTCTCCTTTCTTTTGTTTATTTTACCACAACATAAAAAGCACAGCCTTTGAGCTTAACTGAATCAGCACTGCGGAACAGGACCTATAGAACACAGTGACCAGGACAGATGATGACTGTGTCTGCTTCATAACAGGTATTTACAGCTGTCAGTGGATTATGGTGAAACTATATTTCTAGGTCTTTACCACAATCAGCTGCAAGCCCAGGATCACACCATGTTCTCAGATGTCAGAATGCAGCCTCAGTCAAGGCTCAACACATCACACAAAGTAATCCAAGTTATCCTTCTCCTTCTCCCTGTCCCAGTCCTGCAGATGCACTGGTAGAGCCTGACATGCTCTACATCTTGTGCTGTCTGGTAAAACTCTCCTGACTCATCACACACAACCCACAGCTCCCACATTGGTATCTGGTGTCCCATAAGCTTCAAGGAGCTTCTGTTTTCAGAGCTGAATACTCCACATCAGCCACCCCAACAAGAACCTCAAACACATTTTACGCCAGATTTCCTGCCGTCCGCATGGTGCAAAGGCTTTGTCCAGGTACTCAGCTCTGAATTGTGTCACCTCCAAAGTTTTGCAATGTTAAGGAAGAGTTTGGACCTTAGGTTCCGAGCCAGAGTCAGCTTCTTTCAGCTTGAGGTGGTGCCTCTGGAGAGGAATCCCAAACAAAGAAATCGCCGGGCCTTTATATCCCCACAGTCTGTGCACCTGATCTTCCTGTGCCCAATGGTGGTTTATGGTCTGGAGTCTTCTAACACCTCATGGAATTCTTTCTCCGTGGCCACGTGGGCAGGCCATTAATTGTTCTTATCTTCCATCCTGGGGCCCTTCAGGATCTCAACTCTTATCTGAAGATACTCAGTCTTTCTCTGTTTACTCCCCTGCTTAGCTCTCCATGCTTACAAAGTTCACTTAAAGTTCCATGACACCAAGTTTTGAGCAGGACCCATTCATGCTAAACTCCCAGCAAGTTACAATTAACCCCAGACAATTAATTTCTAACATTTTTATAAGTAAACCATGTAATCCCCAACATGCAGTCAACCAAGATGTAATCCTGGTAATCTCTAAATTGCTTGTGAAACAAAAGATGGTCAGTGTGAAAAATATGTGAAAAAAGTACATTCTCTTTGAGCACAGTCTTTCCTAAAGCAGTGCCCGGTTTGTCACAATGATGCCTTAGTCACTCCAGGAGCCATCACTCAGACACTCAGCACACTCCTGGAGGAGACAGATCCAGGCTCTGCCGCCTGGGCTGCTCCCGCAGGCCACCGCCTCCCACAGCTGGCGGCAGCAGGGCCTGACCCTCCTCCCACGCCCCCCGGCAGCCCCAGCTCAGCAGGAATTCAAATAGGTATTCCCACACCAAATCCTGCAAGAACCTTTGAGCCTCCGTGGAGGCCCCTTTCGAGGCAGTGTGGGGGCTGTTCCCCGAAGGATCACAGCTCGGAGAGTTCATTTGCATTGCTCTTTCTAGTGATAGCATCATCTCTATAGAGTAAGGTACTTAAGTCCCCTCTCCTTATCCTTTTTTCTTTTTTTCTGTGTAGCTACAGTGAGAGGATCACGAGATTTTTGTTAATGTTTTTCTTTCCCCCCCAATAACCTCTCCAGTGAAACTGGAGGATGTCTTATGGCTTAAGAACTACATCATCTAAGTTTCTGACTAGACCAGTGAAAGAAAAATTGTGAAAGATTCTCCATCTTCGTTAAAAATCGGAGAAACTAGTAATGTCTCCTCATTTGATTATTCTCAGCAGAAAGCAAATCTCACATCTCACATGTGTGAGAAACAAAACTTGAAAAGTCAAAATGGAAAAATCTGGACAGATCTTTGCAAAACAATGCAGCCTGAAGTATTTACTAGACAGCTGGAAAGAGATATCTGCAAAACTACCTGACAGGGGAAATGGAAATGAAGAAAGTTAACTGCATACAAAGAAAAGGAAAAAAGTGAGGGAATCACTGGCCAGGATCGTCAGGAGAGCTACTATTACTTCTAACACCAAAGTTATATTTTTTCCCCACATAGTCCTACTACAATGCATCTTTCACAGTTCTAATTCTTTAAAATATCTAGTCTTTTTACAAGACCATATTTTAAAACTTGTTGAAACTTGTTTGTAGTTCAATCTCTCTCAACAATATAATCTCTATTCTATAGCCTTCCTAAATCAACACACCTTATCTCAGTGTTTACATGCAAATGTATAAGATTGTGTGAACTTTCTATCAGGTTTTAAGAATTCTTTACAAATCCATTTCTCACAAGAGCATATACCCAAAGCTTCTAGACAATTGGAAGGCATTGCACCTAGTAAGACACTGCAGAGCAGCCTGCCTGCTGAGGAAATGAGTAACATGGGTGACAGGGAAAATGGTGCAAATCAGCTCAGCAGGTCTCTCCTGGGAAGCCGGGTCACCACTGACACGCAGCAAGATCTCCAGAGCGAGTGGAAGTTCTGAAGGGATTTAAAAACACTGTCAGCCTCTCTAAAGTATGAATGGGATGCTCTCTTTGTCTGAAACAGGAGGCACCAGGGCTGGCGTAACAGGAGCAGGCATTGCCTCCATCTTTCCAAGCAGGTCCGAGGTGTAGATGCATCCGTAGCACATGGAGGCAGTGATTTGAGCTGCAGCCCCAGCCTCAGAGCAGGAGGGCCGGGTGGAGCGCAGCTGCTGCCTTGAGCTCCCTTCCCTTGGCTGGGCAGCGGATGCCTCGTGCTCGGTGGAAGGACGGGCTTGGCTTCAATCCCCGAGAGCTGCGTGTGCTCAGCCGTGCCGCCTCCCCGAGCGGAGCACCCGCGGCTGCGGGAGCTGAGCCGGCAGCCAGCTCGGGCTCTCCCCATCCCGCAGCCCGCCTGCTCTGCCCGGAGCCCTGCCTGCCCCTTCCTGCGGCGGTGGCTGGTACCGGCTGGTGTGACCTGCGTGCCATGGGCGTTGGAAAGCAGCCACTGCTCCCTCCCGCCCAGCCCCCTTCCTTCTCGTCTGGAGCAAGCCTGTGCTGGGCTGTGCTTGATGCCTCGGGAGCTTTGCTGCTCCTTTCTCAAAGCTGCTCAGCCCCCTGCTGAGCTGGGCAGTCTTTCACACATTGGCTGTGACGGGAAGGCTGTTTAGAGCTGGATAATGTTTATAAAACCGCAGAAATTAACAGAAACGCAGTGTCCAGGAGCAGGGCTGACACTACCCTTTTAAAAGACAAAAAAACCCGAAACCCAACAAAACCAGACATGACTCAGCCCTGAACTGGAAGCTGTGAGCTGTCGCCAGTGCAGTGCTGTGCTCTGGCTGGCGACTCTTTTTAGAGACAAGGTGTGTTAGCTCAAGGTCTGTGCATTAACAGCACAACTGCCTGTGGTTTGGAAGAGTTTTTTGGCTGTGATCCCACTGGTTCAGAACGGGGACAGAGCTTGCTTGCCTCTGCCTGCTAAAGACAACGTGGACTTGTTCTGAGTCGGTATTGTTTCTCTCATAATTACTGTTTGATTAAAGCATTTAAGATATGTTTGTCTTTTTAATTTTGCTCTAGAGTAGGGCAGGAGGCCCACTCCTAGTACACATAGTTTCCTTTAAGCCCAACCTGGCAAATTCTGGTTACTTCTGAGATAGGCAGCATTATGAATCAGTCCTGAGTGCTTCTGCAGACAAGCACATTCCTGCAGCAGAGCTCCCCTAAAAAATCCAGAGGCAGATGGAAAAACAGCTGAGGAGTAATTAAATGTGGCTGTTCCTCAAGAAACAAGCCTGTAGTAGCAGCTCAGCTGGGCCCCATAAGCCAGGTACAGGATACAACTTCACTGCGTTCAGTCTGCAGTCAGAGTGTACTGAATGTAAGAGAAAGCGGTTTTGGGTCGTTGCAGTGTATTAATGTGTGGATCACCAAAGGTGGCTGGAACTTCTCAGCCTTGCCTGAGGGTAGCCTTCTCCCTCACTGCTCTGAGCCTGGATGTTACTCCTACTTGTAGGAGGGATTAAACAAAGAGCAATGGGCAACTGGTGCCTGTAAAACAACCCAAAAGGTTTGTAGTAATCGAGTGAACATTTGCGGGCTAACTGTATCTTGATGTTGGATGATAATGATGCTGGCATCAAATGTTAGTGGCTTACAAAATGAGAATAGCACAGTCAGAGCACTCATCACCCCAGCTAATCCACGCAGCAGCTAATACATGTCTGAATATGGCACTGTTGGCTCAGCTGGGGGTTGAAAAACTGAACAGTGGCAGTCGGCAGGTGATGGGAGGGGCGTGTGGCTGTCAGCACAACAATGGCAAAGCATTCTGTTCCTAGGCACAAATCTGTCTGCCTCGGGCCACCAGCCTCAGGCCTTGGGTTTTATGGCTGTGAATATCTGATCTATCTACTAGGAGGCCATGGGGATTAGGAGTGACATGAGCCAAGAAATGAGTTCTTTGTAAGAACTTGTACCGGCTGAGATACTCTGTGAGCTAAAAGCAGCCCTGCTGTTTTTACCCAAGCCAGCTAGTAGCTTTATGGAACCAATAATAAATTGCTAAGGAGGGGTATTAGTATGTTTTGATTGCAGGAAATAGAGTGAAGACAGGACACAGGGAAGCAGTTAGGCTTGCAGTAGTCCACTAACTCTCTTAGCCTGCCTAGCTAAAGTGGTTTGGTTGGAGTTAAAGACCCCTCACAGGCCCTCACTGTTGAAGTTAGTGACCATGCGTTTCCTCTTACAGTGTAAAGGCACTGAAAGAAATAGTGCCCTCATTACAGTATTTGTTTAATCTGTTCAACCAGGATGATGTGACAAAATAAAAGTAAAAAGCAGTGTTTTCAGCAGGATCTACAGTTGCCAGCCAATTCAGAGAAGGTGCTGTCCATGGCAGGTGAAAAGTGTATGGTAGTGGACATTGGCAGGGAGGAACAAAGCCCAGATGATACCAAGTTAATAACAATAGGAACCTCTAGTGACAAAGCACCATGCGCTGGACCAAACAGCAAAAGTGTCCAAATGTTGCACCAGCAGTCAGCAAAGATGGATTTTAAAGAGCTGAATGTTGTTTGGGGTTTTATTTTAAGGTAGCTCATTGTGATAGTTAACGTTTACGTTTGTGAGGGACAAGATTGTTTTGTTGTTGCAAAAGTGCTGCCTTAGAAAGGAATTTTAATAACTAGAAGAATACACCTACTTCTTAATAGGGATTTTTTAAATGCACATTTTGGATGCTTGAGTGCCATGTTATCTGGTGCTGCTTAAAATATGTGTTCTGTATCTAAGCATAAATACCATAGGCTATGACAGTTGCTATAGCAACTAAGCATCTACTATTAAATAGCACCCACAGGCTGAAAAACCATGTGCAGCCTGTCAGTACACAAGGTATTCCTTTCTTTTCAGCCAGCTAAGAACAGTATTTTCATCTCGGGAGCTCGTCTGTTTCTGATGAATGTGTTTGTGCTGGTCATGTGAAGATCTTTTCTCCCCCATCAGCTCTACCTTCCTTTGAAACAGCAGATACTGTAAGAACAAAATAGCCTGGAGTGGTTGCAGGCTGAAGAAGTTAATGAATAATTCTTTTTTTCGTATATTTTTGAACATATATTAGAGTGTGGCTTTCAAATCTTTTAGTCCAGATTTGAGCTTGCACCTTTGCTGTTCTGCATCTTTTGATATTACAGTGTTTTGCAGTTGAAACCAGCCTTTCAGGAGGCACCGTGCTGTTCCTACAAGCCGTGTCCTTGAAAATTACAATATCAGTGGGAAACTAATTTCTGCTGTCGTGGCAGACTGGAGAGTTATAATTCAAAAGCACAGTTAAAACTAACAAAACTTTTAGGAATATGTGGTGTAGTTATTTATTTTAAAGCTTACCTTAAAGTTGGTAAGCATTTGGACCATGAAATCTGTGGGGGAAAAGTAGAAAAATAAGAACACTGATTTTCACATGCAATAATAATTCTGGTGGTTGAGACTTCAGTAACAAGCTGTTGACAACATTAGTTGTCTTAAATTTTCCAAAGCAGAAATGTGATTTTCTTTAGACCCATCATAAGTAACAAGGAGAATAAAATGAAGCATCCGTAAGAGAAATATGCTGGTTATTGAAATGAATGCTTTATCTGCAAATTGAAATGACCCTCTATGAGCCTTGAAGAGTAGGAAGCAGCTGTGATGGCTTATTGGGAGTGTTTGGATTGTTTCCAAATTTTGTTTGACAGTCTGATGAATCAATAGGCTAAAAGAAAAATGTACTGTAGCCACAAATTATTGCTGATGTTGATTTGCTGGTGGCTTAGCAGAATTCCATAGTTTGTAAAAATATCAATTACAGTAGGACTAAAACAATTACAGTTTAATAAGTGTATCAAAAAGTGAGGATAAGAAGTCGGTAAACTAAGGCATGAAAAGGCATATTAAAAATGTGATTTTTTTTTTTCTTAAGAGAATGATTGCTAACACATGTGTGCCTTGTGTTTAAAGGGTTAACTCAATTAGAAGCATGACTATGAAGAGAGATAACAGGCTGTGAGCTGGTCTTGTTCTCTGCTCTGGTCCTGCACCTCCATGGGAATGACAGCCTTGACTTTTGTAGCAGTAAAGGAATGTTAACTCCTGTCTCCTGGTGGTCTGCCAGTAGCCAGTGGTTTCCCAGCAATCATTTCAACATTTCTCGTATTAATGGAATAATAAATCTTTAATTGGTGTTACTTATAAATAGCACCAAATGCCAACAGACTTGGATAAAGTTGCAGCAGCTGCTGTGAGCAGTGGTGCAGGATGATGAGGAGAGAGGTTTGCCGAGGCAGAGAGGCAAAGTGGGGCTCATCAAAGAGTTGTTTAGAATTTGCTAGGTGTTTAGATACTGCATGGGGCTCAGCTGAATGCCTTAGATGGTCTGCCTGCCTCCTGCCACTTACATCCCCTCCAGGGAATCATGGACAGATCCTGGCAAGTTCCATCATCCTCTATTTTTTTATTTTAATGCAAGGGAAATGTTTCTTTCGCCCCGTGATTTCCCTGGGGTTTTGTTTTTGTTTTGTTTTGTTCTTGTTTCTCAGCTTGTTTGTAGCCATCCTTTGAAAAAGGTTGTGTTTCTGCCATATTTGGATAAATATTATAGGCTGATCTTGTGTCTGGCTCAACAGCTATTTGTATGGTGAGGATAAGCACACGAGCACACTCCTCTGTACAGACTCTACCTAGGAGCAGCACAGAATCTTACAGATTATGTTTACGGGATGTGAACTTTAGGGATATAAGAGGTACTAATGTTTTTTTCTTTCACTGTGAAGTCCACCACGCTCAGCAGGAGAAATAAGGTAGAGTCTGGTGCCCTCTTGTGACTGCATTGAACTACTGGGAAAACATTATACTCTGACTTAAAAGCGGTCAGAGCTTGAATTACACTGGAAAACACAAATAAATTTATCCTAAACAAAAGCTGGAAGTATAGAAAATGGTAAATTAACCTCTCAGTGTTATTTCTGAGATGAAAATTCTACGTGGTTCAGAACAGAGGCACTAGAGACACAACTTACACTTGACTGATATGTGGAATATTTAAATGATATGTTGCTTTCATAAAAACTTTTCTTCGTGCTAATCAACTAGATATGATACTGAAGGATGGACAAGTCAGGGTTATACGTTAATATTGCCCTACATAATGGAAGATTATGCCCAAGCTACACTTCTAAATGAAAAACTCCTCAAATTCTCCAAATTCTGAGGGGTTGAATCATTATGATGTGAAACTATGGTCCAGCAAAAAAACGTTCAGATTCACATTTAATTTTTAACAACCTTAAGGGAGAAGGAGGATGGGTATTTTCATGGCTTTGGTTTAATTTTATTCTGGGATTTCTTGTACAGTGTTATTTTCTTATCTTGGAATTTGACTAAGAACTTGTTCTAGTATCTGAAACTGAATGCTAGGATGACAAAAAGAGAAACATTTAGTATAATTTCCAGCTTCCCCACTCTCATGAGAGGGAATATTTCTGGTCAGAAAAGGCAATGACTCATCCTTTAAGAAATCAAGAAGTGTCCACTCAGCCTCTCCAGTGCTGACTTATAAAATCACACACACCTTTGGATTCTGATTTTGTGTAAACTGAAGTCACCCTCTGACCTTTAGTTTCCCATCAAACTTTTCTGACTTTACAGTCGCCTGTATCTGCTTCACACCACTGTGTACAGAGGAAGATCCTCATTTGTCCTCTTCTTGTTTCTGATGAAACTTCAGATTTGTTCTTGACCTGTCGAGAATCTCGTGGGCCATTCCCACAAGTCACGACAGCAAGTTTTGGTGATGCTCCTTGTTTGAGACAGTTAGAAACCATACATGCAGCTAAACAGAAAATTACAGGATTTTTTTATACCTTATCAAATGTTCTGTATCAAGCACATTGTCTCATCACCTATAAATGTCAAACATACTAGAATGAAAACTACTTGTATTGGGTAGTGTGAGCCTCATCTTCTTGACTATATTTAGAAAAGACAACACTCCCCTGCCCTCGGTTAATCAAATTAATAAGTAATAGTGCTGTTGTCTCAAGTGTATCAGACTCATACTGTCAGAGACTTAATCCCAGAAAACTGGTGCTAAGAAAGTGCTTCCAAACT
This sequence comes from Hypocryptadius cinnamomeus, assembly GCA_013400635.1. Lineage (NCBI taxonomy): Eukaryota > Metazoa > Chordata > Aves > Passeriformes > Zosteropidae > Hypocryptadius > Hypocryptadius cinnamomeus. Next base: position 4,082 of record VYZP01007360.1, on the reverse strand, counting down.
CGTGAAAGTAGTGTCAGGAAAGGAAGAGCTTGGAAGGCAGAGTCCACATGGATAGATCTTCAAGAACTAGGGATTTTAGAGATTATTGCTGGTGGCCTCCTGTGTACAGTACTGCAGTAGTGCTACTGGTGTCTTCAGTCCTCTACCTAGACAGGTAGCATGAGCCTTGTGAGTGCTTGGCTCTGAGTGTTTCCAGTCTGGAAATCAACTCTGCAGATCAGTATCACTCTTATTTTCTGAAAACAACAAGACACCTCCAAACACCAGAATATCACAGTGAGGAAAATCCCAGCAAAATCCCCAAGGGTCTAATGCCCATGTTACCAGAAGGAGACACAAAGTTAAAGTATGCGTTTTTTTTTTTTTTNCATAAATAGAAGCAAATAAAGTACTTTGAATCTGACCCTGAAAGTGCTGACTAATTAGAATTTGTGCTTTAATACCTCCTATTTGCCTCCATGCTGTTCTCTGCTCCATTGCAATAAGCTCTGAATATGCATAGACACACCTGCTCACACTTTCTAGTATCTCCTGCAAGGGCTTGTATTTTAAACCGAGGAGCCAGACAATGCTCAAGGGAAGAAATGTCACATTTTACAGGTGGGGAACTGTGATACAGGCTGCTGCATTTCTGAGTAGCTTTCTGAACATGGATATTTGTATATTTGTTCAGAACATCTGTGACTTAAGGTTTAGAAG
>VYZP01007358.1:15649-45268 GCA_013400635.1 Hypocryptadius cinnamomeus | reverse complement strand
GGTTTATGGTCTGGACTCTTGTGGTTCTGTCTTTGTCACAGTGCTGGTTACCACCCCTGTTTTGTGATTGTAATGTTTCACTGGATTTTTGGGGTTCTTCACCAGCATATGCTCAGAATGCAAATGTTTACCTTGTGCCCATGGGTACATATGACTGTGTGGGGTTTTTCTGCAATTAAACTATTTTGAAGAGCAATGAAGAGTGACACTTTGTGTTTAAAATAAGGCAGCACAGTGGAGACTGGTGTTTGGTGTCCACCACTGCCCCTGCATGCTCTCCAGCATCAAGTCCATATGTGAATTTTGTTATTCCTCAGTTAATTGAGTGGTAGGAAAACCTTAAGGTCTGCTTCTTAAGGTCTCTGCTACAGGTTTTACTGTGAGGAGAGAGACTTACTGATGGGCTGCTTGTCCTTTCAGAGTGACAGGCTACTGCAGTCTGGCTGACATTGTGGTGGCCACGCCAGGGAGGCTCACGGATCACATCAACCAGACCCCAGGCTTCAGCCTGACACAGCTTCGCTTCCTGGTGAGTCACCACGGCTCTCCCATCTGAGTGCAGTGTCTGCTACAGCAGTAATTCCTGCTTGCTTCTTGTGTGGAACATAAATACCTCGCTGTTGGAGCTGTTATGTGGGCCTGTCTGCACTCCAGATTGTGGAGGGAGCAGTCACAAGATGAGGTGTTTGATTCCAGCTCGTGACACCCAAGCATCCACCCACTTCCTCTTCTCTCTTAGGCTCTTGCAAACTTGGAGTAAGGATGGGCAAGGAAAGTAATTCTGTTGACTAGAAGCTTCCATTATCTTACCTTCTGGCTCACTGGTTACAGATACAAAGGGAAAATAAAAGCTGCCAGTATTTAACAAGTGGTGGTTTTCATCCTTGTGAATTCAGATCGTGGATGAAGCTGACCGTATGATTGATGACATGCACCAGAACTGTCTGAACCAAATTGTCAAAGCTGCATTCCAAGGGGAAAATGACTCTGGCTCCAACATGCTTTTTCAGAGGACCAAACCAGGGCCTTTAACAGCAGCCAGGTAAGTTGCAGAGTGCATTTCTTTGAACTGATAGTATGGACACCAGCACTTGGATGTCACTGCCCTGCTCCACTGTACACTGCCACACAGAGTCTCAGAGCTTGATTCCTCTGAGAGATGTCTACCAAAATAAGGCAGTGAACAGCTGATGCCAGAGGATGTCCTTCAGACTAAGTATTGTGTTCTCCAGGCTTTCCTTATGTAGACTAAAGGAGCATCAAAAGAAAGCACAAATATTGCAAATCTGTGATCCATTTGCACAGTAACTATAGTAATGCTTTCTGGCAAAGCTGAGTAATGGATTTGGACGAAAACTCTTGCAATTAACTATCTGCAGCTGCTGTTTTTGTACAGCAATGGCAGAGATGTGTCAGAAACTGAGAAAAATGGCCAAGGAAGGGCATGACTAGAATGAGAACGTGGGTAACCAGGCTGCAGGGACTTGTGCAGGAGTAATGGATTGGGGTTGTGCACTTGGCTGAGAATGCTCATCAGTTCTGTCTGTGAACTCCACCATAAAACAAGGGTGGAAAAGAACCTACAGGAAAGGCCCAGGGCAGGAAAAGAGCATCAAAGAGCTCTTTGGGGGTGACACTCCTTTGCCCCATCCTCAAAGCCCAGTTTCTGTGTGCTGTTTCTTTCAGTTCCTGCTCTCCTCAGATACCCTTACAGAAACTGCTGTTTTCAGCCACACTGACCCAGGACCCAGAGAAATTGCAGCAGCTGGATTTATTCCAGCCTCGTCTCTTCACATCTGTGTATTCCGAGAAAAACAGAGATGGAGCAGAAGCAGAACAAAATGCTAATAATAAATACACGCTCCCAGAGGGGCTGTCGGTATGATGGGAATTCTTTTGAATAAGTTATACTTGAAGATTTGTTTAATTCTGGACTATCTAGTTGTGGTTTTAGCCTAAAAGGAGTAGGTCTTCCTTGTGTTTCCTTGCAAAAGTGGCTTTGGGAGTATATATGACCCAGAGAGCTGTACCTTTGCACATTTGTTTTCTCATTACTTAATGTTCATTTGGTTAAGACTTGATTATTTTTTAAATTAATCTGTCTTCATGTGGAATTAGATTTAGGAGCAATGGGGAGTGGAACTAGGAAGTCATAATAGTGTAGTAGCACTATCAATTATCCATATATCTAACATTCATTTCAAGACACGTGTACACAGGCCAGCCTGTAGGCAGCAAGGCAGTGCATGTTGTTACTTGCTGTGGAGGTGTAAGAGCATTAGAACAGCTCAGGTCTCCTGTCTCCACTCGTGTTGTGTCCTGCCAGCCTGTTTGTTCTAAAGGGGATGACACTATGGGCTCTGGTTTTGCTGCTGTAGTCAGCTATTAAACACCCAAGCCTGTGTAGGTCATGGACAAGCAGTGGGTTTCAGGAAAGGTAGTCTGGGCAAGAAATGATTTTTCTCTCTGAACTCCTTCCTTCCCTGTTGACTGCAGCAATGTTACGTGCCTTGTGACCTGAATTCCAAGCCTTTGCTCCTCTTGTATTTCATGCTGAAAATGAAATTCACCCGCGTGTTGTGCTTCACCAACTCCAGGGAAGCCTCTCACAGGTAAGCATGAATGAGATCACTCTCGTGGGTATCTGACAAGGGATCTTTCTTTCAGAGATAAAGGAGTGACAGTTTCTCTCTCGTTTACCTGCAGATTGTTCCTGCTCGTTCAAGCCTTTGGTGGAGTCACAGTGGCAGAGTTTTCTTCTCGGTTAACTCCAAATGAGAGAAAGAGAACCATGAAGGAGTTTGATCAAGGAAAAATACAACTGTGAGCATCTTAAACTAGTTTCCTGCATGTTTTCCAGCACAGGCTGTTTACAGTGTAAAAAGCTAAACAGAACAAGGGACACAGTTGGGTCCAGGGTGGGACAGTTGGGACACAGACTTGGGGTCTTCTAAAACATGCAGGAGTCTATTGCAGGAGGGGTGTGAGACTTGGATTTGTGACTTTGAATTGTTTCTCTTTCATGTAATTCAGCCTGTTCTAATCTAGCTGCAGTCTGAATTTCTGCATGTTGTTTTATAACAAGCAATAAATACAAATGTGTGTTCATAGAGTTGCCCAAAACACACAGGTTGCAAATCTGGAGTTTGATGTTTGTGCTGAGCATCTGGTACTTGTAGGGTGGAAATGGATGTTCAAACACTGTATTTAGTGTTACAGCTTCCTACCAAAGCAATCCCTGCTCAGACTGGCATACAGGTCTACTTCTACTCATGTGTGTGATTTGCATTGTGGTTTTGGTAGCTATATGAGATTGTATCTGTGCAATATCTCTGAGGAAAAGGTGAAGACTTATTTTCTTCTGGGTGTTCTTTTTATCCAAACCTGGCATATAAATTCCTCCTTGACTACTGGAATTTCTCACCTCACTATTTGTGTGTTCTGTGCTTGTATGGAATGTTCTGATTCCTTAGAGATTTGTATGAGCTGGGAGGTGTCTGGCATGCTTGGAGAACCTGGAAACACCCAGTGACTTTTTATGCTCAGCAGAGGGTGACAAGCCTGTAGTGATGCTGAGAGCTCTGGGGGCAGCTGACAAGGCCAGTGGCAGTAAGGAGTGACTTGCAGCGCTGCTGCCAGCCTTAGAGGCAGAGGCTGACTGTCCAGTTTGAACAGAGATTAGCAAGAGTTGTACTGTGTTCACTGGTGTTTTATTTATGTGTGTAGTGCCTTAGATGTCACCTGAAAATGACTATATCTATTTACAAACAGGTTAATCAGCACAGATGCCACAGCCCGAGGGATTGATGTTAAAGGAGTGAATTATGTGATAAACTATGATGCACCACAGTTCATCAGGACCTACATTCACCGGTAAGACAACAGGAGCAAGAGGAAGATGTCTGAGCTTGGTTTGTTTTGAAATATTTAGCAAAGGTGACATGCATTTAAAAGGGCTTTTAGCTTTTCTTTTTACTTTACTCTGCAAATAGCTTTCTAGCAAAAATTAAGCTAGCATTGCTTGGAATCAGACTTTTTTAAAACTGAAGAATTTCAGCATTAAAATCTTGGAGTTGATAATGGCAGTGACTATGGGGCTAAACTGACTTGAAGCTACTTTCTCTGTTTTCAGAGTTGGAAGAACAGCTCGTGCAGGAGAAGCAGGTGTTGCTTTCAGCTTGGTCCTTAGAATTCAGGTATGTCTTTGGTGTGGGATTCATTTGATAAGGATGCATGCAGGGGCATAAGGATCATTAAGTTCATGCTACTCCCCACCTTTTCCAGTCAGCTGAGCTTTGTGCTTGGAAACTTCAGTTATTTCCTGACTAAGGAGCACGTTCCCAAATGTGCTCATTTTGTAGCTGATAGGCAGGGGGGTTCTCATCTGCAGTGGCTGTTTCGTGCAGGAGCGGCGGTTCCTGCGGATGCTGAGGGATGCTGGCATCCAGGATATAAAGAAACACCCAGTGAAGGGCAACTCATTGAAGCCAATGGTGCAGCAATATGAGAGAGCTCTCTGTAAGCTCGAGAAGACAGTCAAGGTAATTGAAATGGGGAAGGAAACAAACTGTGCAAGTTGCAGTTTGACTTTTTTTATTGCAATTCGTGTTTAGTACAAGTGTTAGAGTCCAGGATCCTTTCCTTCATCTGAAATAGCACCAATTCAGCATTGGTGAAGGCAGCATTGGTGGGGGCATCGTTACGGAATACTCAGAAAGGGTGGGGAGAGGAGAAAGGTTTTCTGTCAAAGTTAGGCAGCATTCCTGGAGGGGTTTCAAAGATGTGTAGATGTGGCACTTGGGGGTGTGATTTAGTGATGGGTTTGGCAGTGCCAGGTAAGTGGTTGAATTCAATGGTCTTAAGGGTCTTTTTCAACCAAAACAATTCTGATTTTTGGTGGGTTTTTCTATTCTGCCTTTCTCTTTACCTCTGTAGCTGGGATTTTGACATCTGCCCAGAGGACTGCAAGCAAAATGCAGAGATTAAACCTTTTGTCATTACAGAGTTTAAGACTGTAATGTACAGCTATCTGCAGGCCCTTTTTTATACACCAGTGTGAAGCTGAAAACTTTGAGACAAAAGCAGGGTAGCATTTACCTTGCCAGATGTGTGGATTAGGGATCCTTAATAGACTTTGTGCTGCATGATTTGGGCAAGTGTTCTGCTCTCTAATCTGAGAACTCAAATACCTGGCCCTGAAAAAATGATGATTTTGGGTTGTAGGCTAGGAATGTTTGAGAACTGGGACAGGAAGGTTTATTAAATTGTCCTAGTCCTCCCTGAAGTCCCTTCTGTGTGCCTCTGGGACAGGGGCATCTTCAGTCACCTTCTCAACTTTGATTTTGAACAGAACGAGCGAGCACAGAAGCGAGCCTGAGCGAGTGCGAGCTGAGATGGCTGATGTGGCTGAAGCTGCTGCGTGGGACGGGCCTTGGGCTGCTCCCCAGCACAGCAGCTCTGAGTCATGGGCCCTCGGTGCTTGGTTCCTCAGCCTTATCATATCTGCAGCCAGCTATTGCAGGCCTTATTCCTCTTTCAAGGACACTGTGAACAGGGTTCAGTTACTGGTTAAAAAAAAAAAAAGATAAATTTTGAGGTAGAGGTTGTCTCGAAGAGGACTTTGCATCGTATCCTGTTGGCACGTGTAAATTACCACAGCTCCTGAGCGTGGCCTGATGGAACTGCTGCTCTCCAGTGGTGAGGGCTGGGCCCTCACTCCTGCCCTGGGACAATGGTTCTGTCTGTCTGCAGATGCATAAACACCTGTGCAGTGCCTAAAGCAGAAATGTGTTTGAAAAGCTGCTCTATGCGCAGTGACTCCAACTTTTACTTAAATGTTAAATAAATATTATATATATTTTTAAAACGTTGTCTAATAAAGATTCTTGGGCTCAGAAATTGGACTTTATGATCTTTGTGGGTCCCTTCCAACTCATGGTATTTTGTGATTAGGGATGGAGATATTGTTAAAAGGACTTTTCACTGTTACAGTCCTATGCCTTGTCCTTTTTTTGCCTATGTTGTTTTCCTCCAATGTTCTGTAACAGAGGTAACAGCAGGTATTATTAAGTGTGGATTGATGTTAATGCAGACTGAAGTGTCTGGTGGCTAATATGAATGTCCTGTACCCAGCTGGTGTTACTGCAAGCCATAAGTCTGTATTTGACACATGCCATGGTATTTTTAGCTGGCCTGGCAGAAGGCTTAGAGCTGCCATGTAGCTGTGGCCTGCAACTACTCTCCAAGGGTTGCTTTTCCTTCAGCAGGAGTGGCTCCAGCTCTGGCTTACTGTTTTGCAATGCAAAATAAATGTACACCAGCATTAGCAGTAAATGATTGAAAGCTGGGCATCTTGAAGAAATGGGGTTTGGGAATGGTGGTTGAATCTTGTGAAGATAGGAGCAAGGTTGTTTTATAGCAGTGAAGCAGCTGTGTTCTCCTGCTGTGAGTGCTTGCTCTCCAGTTGTTTTTCCATAGCACGGGTGTCTGGGCAGCTGCTGGAGTCACAGGAATGGAAAATCCTCTTGTGCAAGAGCTGTGAGCTCCCATGGGCAAAACCAGGATCTGCCTCTCGCATCCCCTCAGCCGGGCTGTGGTTTCTTTATCATTAAGGGCAGTTATCGGGACAAGCCCATGTGCCACCGGGTGTAAGGTGGCCGAGCCCAGCCGAGACTTTGTCCCGCAGTGCCACGGGCCCTGTCCCGTGGGGGAGGCACCGCCCGGGGCAGCGGAGCGCTGGCCGCTGTCGCCCCGCCCCGGCCGGGGCGGGCCCGGTGTCGGCGGGACCGAGCGGGACGGCTTTAACCGGACCGGGCGTGGGAAACGGAGACAGCGACAGCGACAGCGACAGGATGGGGCTGGAGCTGTACCTGGACCTGCTCTCGCAGCCCTGCCGGGCGCTCTACATCTTCGCCCGCAGCAACAACATCCCCTTCGAGTTCAAGCGGGTGCAGCTGGCCAAGGGTGAGCGGGGCCGGGGGGCGGGGGGCACCCCTGTGTCCCAGGGTCCCAGCCCGAGCTTTGCGGGTGTCCCAGGGTCCCAGCCCGAGCTTTGCGGGTGTCCCAGGGTCCCAGCCCGGGCTTTGCGGGTGTCCCAGGGTCCCAGTCCGGGCTTTGCGGGTGTCCCAGGTCCCAGCCCGGGCATTGCGGGTGTCCCAGGTCCCAGTCCGGGCTTTGCGGGAGTCCCAGGGTCCCAGCCCGGGCTTTCGGGTGTCCCAGGGTCCCAGCCCGGGCTTTCTGGGTGTCCCAGGGTCCCAGCCCGGGTTTTGTGGGTGTCCCAGGGTCCCAGCCCGGGTTTTGTGGGTGTCCCAGGGTCCCAGCCCGGGCTTTGTGGGTGTCCCAGGGTCCCAGCCCGGGCTTTGCGGGTGTCCCAGGGTCCCAGCCCGGGTTTTGTGGGTGTCCCAGGGTCCCAGCCCGGGCTTTGCGGGTGTTCCGCTGCTCCCCGGCTCCCTTCGCCACTCCCGAGGGGATGCTGGATTCCAGCCCGCGGGTGGAAGCAGAGGGTTACTCAGCGTCCCCGTCAGTGTGAGATGCTGAGAGAGGGTGGGGTGGCCCTCCTGCTGCAGAGGGTCCCTGGTGCCTACACAAAAACCACACCTAATTCTCCAGTGCAATCCTGTAGTTTAAGTACTGATTTCAGTGCCTGTGCTCCTCTGCAGCAAACAGGACTCTGCCAGGGCATGTGATATCTTCGAAATCGGCCCCACCCAGCAGAAAATGGGTCTCTGAAAAACAGACGCTTTTCTGAGAAGCGCTCAGGATGTGCCAGGTCTGGGGCATTCCCCACTTAGATGGGAAACAAAAAGCTGCAGAGATGGGACATGGGTGTATGGGCGAGGACAGCTGAGGTGTGCGGTTCTTGTTCAGGAATTCAACTTAGAAAAATGTGTGCTCTGGTAAGCAGCAGCAGTTGCTGAGAGCAGCCCTTCTCCTCTTGGCAGGGGTTAACCCCCTTTGGGAGGCTCGTCATGCACCAGCTTGCTGAGCTGTCCCCGTGTGTAGGTAGGGCAGGGCAGGGGTAGGGCTGCCCCTCTGGGGGTTCCACTGGGTCGAATGATTTGTGGTCTGGTTATTTTGGGAGGGTTGAGGACCAGCTTGAGAAGGCTGTGGAGCGAGACAGTGCAGCTGGCAGTAATCTGAACACTGAGAAATGAAGGGAGGTGGTTTAGTTGTGTTAAAACCAACTGTTAACTGTTAGGAACCTGCCCAAAAGTGTCTTTTCACCAAAGGAGATCAAAAGATCTGTATCTTCTTTCTTTGTAATTGAAGCTGGTAAAACCTATCCTTCAACCTCTCCAGATATCTGATGGATTTGAAATTAAGGTAATGCATTGGGCATAAAAAGGCCTCAGTAAATAATGTTTAAAAACAATGAAAGATGAGAAGGCTCCTGGAGCTGAAATTGAGGAAGGAACAAAAGAGACTCCAACTGGAGAGAAACCTCAGATGTGTTGTGCTTGAGTCTTTGGGTGTTCCCCTGCACCTGAGCTGCGTGTTGGTTGTACCTTACTGTGGCTTTCCACCCACTTGTCTCATAGCAAAAATTTTTGCAATTGTTTGTAGCTGGGGGCTGGCTCATCTTGTGTCCTTCCCCTTCTTTCCCAATAAATTAATTGTCGTGGTGAGACACTGGAGCAAAGGAGAGGAGACTGGCAAGGAATCAGAGCACCAAAGAAAAAGGAACAACTAAAATGCAAGGATAGGGGAAGTGAGGGGAAGGAAAGGGAATTAAATCACAGATTCTCAATGCTCTGTGCCCCTTGGGAATCTGCTTTTGGCCTGTGAATTTGAGATGGGTGATTTGGGTGCATCTCATCCCATTCCTGCAGAGTGCACCTCCCATGCCATGGGGAAGCTCTCCAGGTTCCTGCACTGGGTGCCACAGTGGGGGAGGCTCACTGCACTGGTACCTGACACTGCACAGTTTGTAAGGACAAGGTGAGGGAACTGAGACTCACAATTGAGCTGGTGACTTAAATGTGATGCCCCAGAAAAGCTCTCAGCCCCCAGTAGGGCAGGTGTCAATGAAAGGAGTAGAAGTGAGAATGGGTAGGGATCACCTGGCATTCAAAGGACACCTGAAGGCCTGGAATCTGCACACTTCATCTTTTTGAGAGGGGTAGGGGAGATGGGCTGTGAGCCAAGTGACAAAGGGATAGTCACAAATCAAGTTTGCCAAGTACAGAAAAGCTAAATTTGCTTCCAGAGCATCTCCTCTGGCACACAGATTCTCAGGTGGCTCCCATAGCAGGATGGGGCACAAGGTTAGTTACACATTAGAGAGGCTTGAGTACCCAGGCAGCCACATGTGGCTGAAGTGAGTGGGTGGAAAAGGCTGTCACAAACAAGTCACATAGAACAAGGCTTCTGGGACTGGTTTCAGACAGGATGGGTTACACTGAGACCTCAGATGAGCAAAGCACCTTCTCCTGTCACTCTCCTGTCACTTTCTCCTGTCATTCTGCCTACCTTTTGGGGAAGACCTACAAGATAGCTTAAAAGCAAGCTCAAATCCATATTTGCTCTTTAAAAAGATTGCAAGATGCACAGGACCTAATTGAAAGATCTGTAATGAAGTACCCATGGTTTTACATGGAATCACAGGAATTTATTTTCATCTGTGGACTTTAGAAAATGTAGTTGAATATAAATTACATTATCTTCCAGAAAAAGGTATCTGCCTTCTCACTGTCCTCCCTTCCTTGGAGGAAAGGGTTAGTGAGATCTCTTTCCTCCAAGGTGCTTGGTGCTCCCTCTGGGTTTGTACAGGACAGGTACCTCCAGCCACCAACTTGGAGTGGATAGAGCCCCAAGCTGTCAAGTGCTGTTGGTATGAAAGGACTCCTAACCATCCTGCCCTTGGTTGAGAGGTGGGTCTGGTATGCAGGCAATAATCAGCAAGTAAGCTGATACCACAGGGCTGGCCCCCTACTCACCCTGCAGCACTTATTCATTGCTTATAAACTTGATACAAGACTTGATTTGTACAATCAAAAACAAGAACTTGAAGCTAGATGGTCCCCACAAACTCCTCAGGTGTTTACAAACAGGTCCTGAGTATCCCTGCTACAACTTCTCATTTCCCTCCTCAGGGCAGCACAAGACAGAGGAGTTCCGGAAGGTGAACGTGCTGATGAAGGTGCCTGCACTAAGGGATGGTTCTTTCACCTTAGCAGAGAGGTGAGGCTCAAATAAGCTCAATCCCCTACTGCAGTGTTGTTTATGCCAGTGCTTGGACTCTGCCAGGGTACTGCTGGCACTCCAGTCCAGGCAGGTCCTTGTCTCCCTCCCATCCTATGTTCCACTGGTACATTACAAACCTGTGTTTCAAGAGAAGCTATCTTACGTAAGCAACTTGAGCAGCATTAATAGTAGAAAAAGCTGCTGCTTGGAGCTACTTTACTGCTTTGAGGGCAGTGTTTCTGAGCTTAAATACCTGTCCAGATGTCCTGCTCTCTGCCTGCAGCTGGAGGCTGTAAGCCAGTGCAGGAAATCTGACATAAAGCACCCACTGCTGGATGCCCAGGCAATGTGAAGCTCAGATTTGGTATAAACTCATTCTGCAGCTTCTATTTGCTCAAGACTGTACCAGCAGATCACTCCTGTCTTGCTGGGCAATTACTTGTAGATTAGATTGTGGTTCACAGGAAGCAGCAGGACAAATTCTCTCCTGTGCTGTGCCCTGCTGCACTTCTACCTGACTCCCATCAGGTTTGTGTGGCTGCTTGTCCAGCAGTGCAAAATTTGGGTGGAAAAGAAAGGATGAGGTGCTTCAATCTCAGATGATCAGCTCACTGGTCTGTCTTGCTCTCTGGGCAGCATTGCAATCCTCCTGTACCTGGTCCAGAAATTCAAGACTCCTGATCACTGGTACCCATCTGACCTGCAAAAAAGGGCTAGGGTTGATGAGTACCTGGCCTGGCAGCATGTCAACATCCGCGCGAAGGGGAGCAAGTTGTTCTTAAGCAAGGTAAAACCATTATATATCAAAAACGAGGTGCTAAGGTCTGTAAGTGAAATGGCCTGCCTGTCTGCAGGGCCTTTCTCAGCAAATGTACAAGCCAAGTGAGAGACAGGAACAAAACTGACTTGGCTGCTGAAGCGAGCCTGACTGAAGTAGCCTGGGTCCTTCATGCTGCAGCCGAAGGTCCAGAGCAAATGCACGCTGGGTGAGCAGCTCCCCCCAGACACAGCTCAGTGCTGGCTGCCTGGCTGCATGGAAGGAAACAATCTCCCTCTGCAAAACAAAATGCAGGTGCTGGCAGATGATACAGTCTCCCCTTTGATGCCTTAGGTTTTAGCTTTTATATTTTTCAGATTCTGTGCTGCTTTAGTGTCTGGGTCTGAGCTTCATATTAGGGGATGGTGAGCTCTCTTCACAGAGTAGGGAGACAATTCCTTCTCTAGCTGGGGACCAAGGACAAATGATCCAAATCTCAGGCCCAAGAACATAAACAACGTGGGCTGAAGAGAGAAAAACAAGGATGGGACTCATGGGCTAAAGCTGTAATTGGACAATGAACTGCAATCTGCAAATGGAGCAGAAAGTGAGAGACCCTGTGAGCGGTCATGCATTTTGTGACCATTTTGGGTTCATCTGGGGTGTAGCCCTGGCTGGGCTCTTGTGCTGCCCAAGGTGTATTCATTGAGGCCTTTTAATAAACCCCTACTTTATTCTTTAACTCTGTCCAGCCTCTGTTCTAGTTCAGGCTTCACAAGGCATCACTTTGAGAGGAGACTCTTGTGGTTGAATTTCAAGTTTCTAGGCAGCAGACAGGGAGAGGCAGGAAGTAATGACTGACATTAATGTTAACCTGGCAAGGTTGAAGAGCAGCTCTGGTTGTTCTCATGCATGGCTGGTGAGGGATCCTCAGAAGGTGGCAGTGAGAGTGTGATGACTAGATTTGGAAGGAAGCACATAAAAATCAAGTCGTTTCTTCACCCTGCCAGGTGCTGGTGCCTCTCATCACAGGCCAGCCACTTCCTCCAGAGAAACTGGAGTTTGCCACTGAGGAGCTGAATGTTGCCCTGAAGCAGTTTGAGGAGAAGTTCTTGCAGGACAAGCCCTTCATTGCAGGCAGCGAGGTCTCCCTGGCAGACCTCGTAGCACTGGTGGAGCTCATGCAGGTGAGCATCAACCCCAGCACTGCTGGATGTGTGAGTTGGGCTGTGGGCAGGCCAGGCCAGGGGGGGCTGCTGCACCCCCACCTCTGTAATGGCAGATCTTCCCTGGGGTTGAGTCTTGCTCCTTTTTGACTTTGATCACAATTAATTGTACCAGGGAAAACCTACTTTGATGAAACAGCTCTTTCTATAGAAATATGGACAGAATTCACCAGGACAGAAAGATAAATTACAAGCTAGGCAGGCAAGTACAGATATTTGGAAGAGCTGTGTTGGTGTGCATGGACTTCCATGTTCTGCACTGGACCATTCTGGGGTTAGCCATGGCAGAGCTCTTTGCTGCACGTCCCAAGGGACAGCAGCTGCTGAGGGTGTCACCACTTGCCTCCTATGACCTAAGAGCCAGAGATGAGCTCCACCTAGCATCATGACTGTTTGCTGCCTTCAGCCAGAAGCATATCCATTTTCATGTGATCCATCCCTGGCAAATGCCCTGTTTGCCTGACCCTGTGTGTGTGTGTGTCTCTGCAGCCTGTGTGTGCTGGTTACGACCTGTTTGAGGAGAGGCCGAAGTTAACGGAGTGGCGCAGGCGGGTGGAAGAAGCTGTGGGGAAGCAGCTCTTCCAGGAAGCCCACCAGGAGATCATGAACATTAAGAACTTAACTGCTGATCAGTTTGCACCTGAGTTGTTGGAGAGTTTCAGGCAGCAGCTCCTAAAGCAGAATTAGAGGGTTATGCTCTAATAAAATGGATTATTTTTCTGAAGGCTTATTGTAGTCTCTCAGCATTTCTTCTAAAAATCATAAACACCATTCCACAAAATGCACTTCCCTTCATTCTCTTCATTCACAGCCTTTCTGCAACTTAGAAGGGAAGAAAAATATGTCTTAAATTGCCATGAGCAGCTTTTCCCTCTTGTCCACTGCAGCATGGGAAGTGTAGCTCTGTAGGCTTTTCTTTCATGCTCCGGCACCACTGGGTCTGTTTCAGGGCTGAGGTGATTCAGTCTGTGGGGGAACAGGGGCAGTCAGAGCTGCCCTCCCACCTCTGCTCTGAGTTTTCCAGGCCAGAGCAAAGATTTCCTGAGGGTATGGCAGAACAGGTGTGTCTGAAACAAGGAAAAAGCATTGCAGCAGATGGTTTTCACTTTGCCAAGTGGAAACAGTCTGCTGAAGATTTTTGCTCCTTAGGAAAGAGACAGGTGAGGACCCAGCCCCCGATGGGAACCCTGCCAGGGCCCTTGGAACACCTGGCCACTAGATGCTGCTGCATCACCTGTGAGAGCAAAGGGACACAGTGCCCAGGAGCAGGGAGCTGTGCTGGAGCACAAGGGATGCCTCCAGCTTCTGGCAAGGACAGAGTCAATAAAGCTCCTCACCCAGAGACTCGTGCTACATTCTACAAAAAACATCCTGGAGCACAATGGATGCCTCCAGCTTCTGTCAAGGACAGGGTCAATAAAGCCTCGCCCAGAGACTCGTGCTACGTTCTACAAAAAACATCCTGCACAGTGGAAAAAAGCTGCCTTTCTTGGTCAAGCTGCTGCAAACCATACGGTTCCCTGTGCAAACCACATCATGTTCTGTCCCTCTCCCAGAGGGGTTTGTCAGCACAGCAGAAACCATTTTGGCCAGGCTGTTGGCACGGAGTGCTGCTGTGGCTGGGCTAGCAGTGGTGGCACAGAGAGCTGTGCTGGCCAGCCCGTGTGAGCAGAGAGCTTGGTACCTGAGCTGGGGAATGTCCCACACATGGTTAATGCTCCACTGCTCCTCAGTCTCCTCAGATCCTCCATAAAGCCAATGGCTGCATTTGCCAGGTGTTGTAGCTCTGTTTGGATTTGTAATCAGGATTTGGAAGGAAGTGAACATCATGTCATCATCCAGACCTGTGCAGCACCCTCCATAGCCATAGCCTGTGTCCCTTTGCGTCATTCCTGCTTTCCTGTTCTCCTGTCCCTGTGACCTCCCATTTCCAGGTACAGGCCTCCATGAGGAGGGTTCCAGTTTGCAGAATTGTTTTTCTCCCCTCCTTGTTAAGCTGTGTTTGTAGCTGGAAGTCTGTTTGTCTCTGCTGCTGGTTACACCATCCACAGGGAAGGCTGCACACTTTGCTGGGTGTGAGATGTCAGCTGTCTGAATGCAAGTCAAGTCATTGCAGTGCCCAGAAATGGTGAACATAGCTTCTCAAAGTCTCACACATTTTTTCAGTTGGATCTACTGTTTTTGGGGAATGAGCCAGCTGGCTTTTCTGTCTGTTTTCTGAGTAAACCTGCCCTTGAGTTCAAAGGGCCACATGAACCACAGTCTGCATTGCACATGCCTGCAGGCTGAGCTATAGGAGCCCAGCAGGCTGGTGCCGTTACTTTCCATCCTTCCAACCTGCAGGAAATCCTCAATATCAGTGATGAAAAGGCACGTTTGCCCTCAAACTCTCTCCCTCTCCATGCTGACATATGCAGGGATATTTGTCTTCTTACCTGATGTTTTATTGGTAAATTTGTTGAGAAGGGCCTGTTGCACACCAGAGACCAAAGCCAGGGACAGTAGCTCTCTCCTGGCCCTAGGAGTGCTTGCGTGCCTGGTGCCTGGGCAGCAGTGCCTGACACCCTGCCCTGCAGCAGCTGCCAGAGTGCTGAGCCCCAGGAGGTGTTTATGTTGTACCACTTCCTTCCTCTAACTGCAGCTCCGCCACGCTCCCCAGCTGGGCTGCTCTGCACCCCTGCAATTCAAGAGGTGCCTTTGCTGCCTTACCGAGGCTGCTCAGCCTCGCTGCACTCTGCTGTTGGCACCTTTGTACCTCCCCTGACTTTCAACTTTTCCCTTTCTGGGAGAGAGCAAACTTCTACCAGCATCATAAATATTTCCCACACTTTCTGTTCAAGTATAAGCAGAGCAGAGAAACAATCAAAACCGAGAGTCTATTTTGTAGGGTGCTAATCTTGACAGATCTCAAAATGGGCTAAAGAGCAGAGCTTTTTGTGACACACACATCCCTGCAGAATCTCCAGACAGGGCTGCTCTGCATGCAAACCATTGCACAAGCCAAGGCAAATAAAGTGTCTTTCTTAAACTTTTTTATTTACTATACTTGTAGCACAAAAGCTCCACATAAGAGTCTTGAGCCAATTTTCTGCTTGTTGGAATGAGGCACAAGTTCCTTAAACGTCACCCATTGTGCACTCCTGCAAGGACAGCAGCCTTCAAAACCAAGCTGGAGCTATGTTCAGAGCTGGCTCTCTGGTGCTCCTCCACTGCTGTTTCACAAAGGATAAATACACTTGCCTCAATCCAGGCTGGTCATGATGACAGGAAGGGATTTTAAGTTGTTTTTCCCATAGTTTCTGCCTGGTGTGCATGCAGTGACCAGTGGCATTTTGAGCCCTTCCATTCCCACAGGACAAAGCACCTCCCTAGAGTAACTCCTTGGATGGCCACAGAGTTATAAAACAGATAAATCTGCCTTGTTCTTTGCTCTAAATCATGGAGATAAGGCTGCTCATCCTTGTACTTTGCCTTTTGCTATCCCTCTACCTTTGTATTTTGTTCCTTTGTGTCATTGGATCTTGTCTGGCTCCAGTTCCTAGATTGAAAGCCCTGGGAGCTGCCTCCCAAAACCCAACAGGTTGTGCAAGAGTTTTGCTTGCCATGGTACAAGGTCTGTTGAGTGTCTACTCCCCTTTCATCGTGAAAAGGGAGAGGGATTACACCTCCACCGTCAGCCTAATCGAACGTGTTCGATTCAACTTCCTCAGCTCTTGCCAGGGCTATTTGGAAATAAGTAAGAACCTGCGATTTCTGGAATAAAATGAAGCTGTGACACACAAAATAGGAGGAATGTTTAAAAAACAGAAAGACATCCTGAGACTTCTTCTAAACGATTAAGAACTAAACTGCAAAACTTAATGCATTTTTTTCTGTCTTGTTCCTGTTTCCAAAATGCTGACAGAGAAAATAAGGACAGGAAAAATGGTCTTTGAGGTGATGGAGTCAAATGAAAATACAGTGCTAGAAGCACTAGCCTGGAGCCAGGAATAATCAATCAAATGCCCTATAACATAACCAGATAAAAATATCTCTTTGGTTATGTGGGCTGTGCAGTGCAGTCAGCAAATTGGAGAAAAACTTAAGGAAGGAACATTTCCAGGAGGCACATGAAAAGATCTCTGAAGTTCAGATAGGACTAATGGATCAACTGAACCATGAATAAAGGAGCAAAGTGAACCCACACTGCTAATGTTGCTGCACACTGCTGAGATCAACACTCTTCTCAATGATCTCTCAGAGTACGGGCATGGGAGCACTTTGAAGCACAAAGACTTCTCTATTTACCTGTGCAGAGCCACTTCCATGCTCCTTTTCCGCAGTCCCTTAACATTTCAGACTCCTTTGCACTGGAGGAGTTTGAACTCAAGCAGCTGCCACAAGACTCTGTGAGCCATGGTCTCCAGTATGTCAGTGCTGGGTGCAGGTGCTCAAGAGGCTGAGCTGTGCTGCAGGGGAAGTGAAGGGCGTGCACAGCCCCTCTCCCTGTTCTGGCTGAGAAACTGAAAAATTCTTACAGTGCTCTTCTAAATCTGAAAGTTCTAAACCACTGGAAATGTTCAAATGTTCCGGCTTGTAATTTGTCTAGCCCACAAGCTCCCAGCTCAGTACCCACGTCTTTTCACAAGAAAAAGAGCAACTGATCCCCCAGTTCCCTCTCCCTGAGATTCCCATGGCTCTTTCCCAGATCTGTGTATGACATACAAGCTCTCTGGCACAACACTGATAGCGAGGTGTCAGCACAGCTGAGGTGGGTTTGACTGAGGGTGACTTTGCCCTGAGTGGTTCAGCTGCTCTATCTCACAGGCCCCAGAAGTCCCTGTACTCAGCCAGCAGTCACCTTCCCGAATCACACAGCTGTGAAACACTCTGGGCTCAGTGCAAGTGACAAATACCAGGGAGAGGAAAGTCACTTTGAGTGAGTATGGAGATGTAATGTCCACAGAGAAGTCCTCCACACTTCACTGCCATTCAGATGTCACCTTGCAGCAGAGACTATGTGACCAAAGAATTATGTTCTGAATGGAAAGCCCTGCTGAGATCTGGTGGTGCGTGATTAACACTGGCGTAGAGGACACTGTGCAAAGGCCCTGTCTGCAGCGTGGCACAACCCTGCAGAAGTGTGTTACAAAACTCAGCATTTACCTTGTGAAAGTCGTAGTGGGATGCTGTGGTGAGAGTAGCTCCCGAGCCCCTGCAGTGCCAGCCAAAGCTGTGCAGGGGAATGACAGCCTCCTCTCTCTTACTGCTTAGTACCAACCTTTGAGGGTGGTAATTGACCGCTACTCGTGTCACTACTCCCGTTACCTTCCCTCCCCGAAGAAAAATGAATGAACACGATGCCAGCCACAGCGGGCCAGGGCCGCCTGACGCTGTGGGAAGGGGAACTCTGTAAGCCCCGTCCCCGCTCCGGCCGTGCCTCCCTTCCCCGGCTGAGGTGGGCTCTCCTGGTTCCTCCGGCACTCTCCAGTCCTCGCCCCGGAGGAGAGCGGCGCCCCGCGGTGCCCTCACGGCTCAGACCCCGCTCCCTCTGCCCCCGCCCCGCACGGCCGCCGGCGGGGCCCGGGAGAGGGAAGGAGGGAGGGACGGAGGGACGGACGGAGAGCCCCTCCCGCCCGGCCGGCTCGGCCCCCGCCGGCCCAGGCACGGCGGCTCCGGGCGGTCGGCGGCAGAGCCGCGGCAGCTCCCCNCTCAGCCGCTTTCTTGGCTCTTGGCAGACTCGGTGCTGGGGAAGAAGCCGGCGGCGGGCAGCGGCGCGGAGCAGCCCCGCGCAGGTGAGGCCAGGGCAGGGGACGGGAGGGTCCCCCGAGGCCGAGCGGGTCCCCCCAAGCCGAGCGGGTTCCCCCAGGCCGAGCGGGTCCCCGGGCGGCGGCCCCGCGGGCGGGGAGGGACCGCACGGTCCCGCAAGCGCCCGGCGCTGTAACGCGATCCCCGGCAGGGGCCGGGCTGAGCCCGCCGCTGCGGCCCCGGGCTGGCGGGGTTTGCTCTCACGGACCCCGGGGGAACCCCTTCGCCTCCCGGCACAGGAGGTGCAACGTGTCCCTCAGCCCGGTGAGAGGGAAGGACGAGCTCCCCGGGTGACCCGGGTGATGCTGAACCCCTGCGCTCCCAGGGGCGTTGAACGCCGTGGTTTGACCGTGCGGCTCCAGTTCCCAGAGCAGTCTCGTAGCTCCGCTGCATCTATTTTTGTGGCTCTCCAAGGAATGTTCCTCTAGCCATTTCTAGCAAATTAGTCACACTGACAGCCGAGGAGTGCTCTGGGAATGCTGTAGTTTGCGGCAACGCTGTTCAGGCTCCTCCAACTGTGTGACTGTTGCCCGTTAAATGTTGAGTTTTCCTGTAAATTGTTACTTTTGTGCCTAAGGCAAAGCAGGTTACTTCGAAACCCTCGGTTGAGGATTAGATGATTAGGCAGGTATGTGATTGGCAAATAGAGTGGGATTTCCCCCCTTCATTTTCATAAAATCTCCACTGCTTTTTTCACCCACCAATAAACCTTGTTCTCTGCACTATGACTTGGGCTTAAGATTTCCTCATGTGTGCAGCCTGCCCTACCTTTTGACTGCGGATACTCTACTTGTTAAAGTTAGACCTCGAAGCCCAGCAATACACACTGTGTGTGTATCTGTATTTATATATCTGTACCTCCATCCATCCTTGGGAGTCATCAAGAACTGGTTACTCCAGATACAACTGATTGTAAACAGACCTGTAAGTCAAGCCAACATCACAGGAATGATAAAGATGGACCACCCAATACCACTAAACAAAAAGACTGGCTCTGCTGGCTGGAAGAGAGGCACAAGCTTAAATTCTGCTAAACTGCAAATATAAATATTGGTCTCTATTTTCCTACAATAAGCAGTGGGTCCCAATGAAGCAGCCTGGAGTTAGTGTTCACACCAATGTATTTACCAGTTCACAGCTCAGTCAGAGTTCTCAGCACTGGTCTTTTATGTCTATCTACAAACCAAAGTAACTGATTCCATCCCCAGGCTGTGGTGCAGGCTGTGTCACAGACACTGACCTACTGTCCAACCTGCTGTAATGACATGGTAGCCCTGTCAGGGAACAAATATGCTCAGTATTCCTGTTAGAATTGCTGTATGATGAAAGCTCTCTGAAATCTGATTCAGGCTGCCCTCACCCACTGCTTACTTCTCATGTCCTTGTTTCTTAGTTCCCTGCTGCCCTGGATAATAAACACAGACAGCAGGACAACCAAACAGCTGGGTCTGACGAGGGACTGCTCGTTAGCTCTAAGCATTACTGACTGGCAACCTCCTACTGCATTTTTCCAAAGACCAGGTGAACACTAGAGATCTCACCAGAGCTGGGTGTGTGGTGACCACTGGCCTTTGGGGCCATTCTAAAAGCATAAAACAAAGCACCTTCCCTGAGGAACTCCTTGCATGACAGTAGATTTAAAAATATTTGCCTCGCTGTTTCTGTGATAGAAATCATGGGGGTGAGCCATCCTGTACTTTGCCCACTTTTGGACATTTTTATTTTTGTAGTCAATTTTCTCAGTTATTAGGCTTAACTTGTGCTTTCTGTCAGGCTATTATTTTCAAGAAGCCCTGCCTAGGGTTTCCTACCTCTCTTGACGGTGTTGCCTGGTTCTGCTGTGCAGATGGACCCTCTTACCCAGCTAAGCTGGAAGTCATATTCACAGCAGACAGCCAGAGACTTTTCTTAATGAAAGGGAAAATGTGGGTTTGAATCCCTTCAAATAGCAGATGAGTGTAAACCTTAGTCTCTGATGAAGCTACTTACACTGGAATTAAAAAAACCCCACTTCTCAAAGAAGAAAGAAGGTAGAGGCTAGTCAGCTGGAAAGGAGAACAAGTGGTAATGTATGCTCTGCTTGATTTAACTCATGAAGTGAAATGGATATAAGGGAAAGCAGTCTGTAACTGTAATGCAGCAACCTGCCTTCTCCCAGCCCTTCCCAAACCAGCTGCAAATAAACCTGTTTGTCCAGAGGCTGGTTTAGTTCCCAGAGACTATTTCCAACTGCACATTTGTCCAGTAATGTAGACACTGACACTGCTTCCTCAATGGGTACAAATAGTTCTTAGAGATGGAGGTCACTATAAGTTAATGATCCTTTTTCTTGTCTTTTTTTTGAACAAAGGGAGTTTTGTACAAGACCTCCTGCTGGTCATGCTGATTTGATCAGGATTTGCACTTTAATTGTCATGTCTCCTCCGGAGAACCTAAAACAAGCAAAGCAAACAAATTCCTCACAGCTTTTCTTACTCAGGTGTTCTTGGGCTGTTGTGCAATTCCCTGGCATTTAACTGCAAGCTGGCAAATCTGGTGCCAGCAGTGGGAAACTGAAAGCCTGATTAGATAGTCAGCTGTTAATTCCTCCAAGGGACTGTGGAGTTTAAATTCTTACAGAATGGTGTCTTCTTCCTGTGTTTTCCTGTTAGAAGTAGGTTGACATGCAGAGCCAGGAGTAACACAGAGTCAGGAGTAGTGCAGGGTTGAGGTGTCTGAGCTTCCCTGCCCCTAGCCAATGTCAACTCTGTCAGTAAGTTCTGCAAGTATCCTGGTACCTGAGTCAAGCAAGAAAACCCTATTAGAAATATCAAAATATAAACTGCTCCATGCCACGTGGCAGCCTGAGCCTGCTGCCTCTGCAGACAGCTCTTATGCTGACTCTGCCATTTCATTGCCTTTCACTTGTGAGCTATGACCCTGTTGGGAAAACCTCACACAGTTCACTGATCATCCAGCTGGCTGCAGGTATTTCATTTATCACGCACTGGCAGATACACTTCTAACCTCAGACTTGTCTGTTTGTGTTCTTAGGGCCATCAAACAGTGAAGGTGCAGGCAAAGTCAGCCTCTTGAAGAAAGTACCAGCACTGAAGGACGGAGACTTCACCCTTGCAGAATGGTAAGAACTCAGTCCTTCGACTTCCTTGGGTACCAGCAGTCTGTGCTGCATTCAGAAGATGTCATTCCCATGGAATAATTAAGGATCGCAGAATATATGAACATGCTGGTTATTTTTAATAGTATAACCTCATTTGATCTCTTTCCACTTTCTGTTTGAATTATCTTTCAGAATGTAAACAACTCAGCTGACTTAGCTTCTTCATCTCACCCTGAATGCACTTACCTCAAAATGGGATTATAAACATTTCTGGGAGATGTTTAAAGCTTACAAAAATCCCTTTCACCCTAGGAAAAGAAATCCCTTTTACTCTAGGAAAGAATTCTGTTTATCTGAATTAGTCATAAAGGCTGAGAGAACATCTACACAGATAAAATTTAGACTTTACATTAAAAGATTATTATGGAGACTGGTTAATGATGTCATAATACTGAAACAATTGAACTATAGCAGTATCAGCATGGCAGGGGTGTCTGCATTTTCTTCCATTTTGTCAGCCCATTTTTTGTGGCTTTTTTTTTTTTTTGTAGTAATAGCCTAAGTATTGTTGCAGATGACTTAAGATATTTTTCCATCTGACTTCTGCCAGTTAGTGAAAGTATAAACATCTGGACAAACACAAAAAGATTCTGTAGGGTTTCCTTGCTGAGACTTCCACTGACTTCAGTGGAAGCTGCATGCTGGAGACAGACCTGATGAAAAGGCAGCAATAACCCATCAGAGAGTTTCATTTTGTACACAGGCAGAGAAACAGCGCCGGTCTCAGTGAGATGGGGCAGAACAGGCAAGGAGCAAGTGGAGTCACCATCAGTGATAGAGGATCGTGGAGGTTTATTGTTTGTTTACCCCAGTGTGTTTACCCCCAGTACTGTCCAGCAGCACTATAAAACAGTGCTGTGATTTTCCAGCAGGTTAAAGTTTTCATGGAAGCTGAGGTGATTAAGGGCCACTGATCTCAACACTGAATTAGATGATTGAATTGATTAGATCTCAACATGAATTAGATGCCTTTATATGGTCCCTAGACTCCGCTGGAAATCCTGATTGGAATGTTTTTTAGTGGAAACAACAAGTTGAGGAGGAGCAGGAGAGGGAGCTTAGGCAAGAGCGTTCTGCAGCGTAACTGCCTGACCCTTTCTTGTCTCCTGCTGGCGCGTGAGCAGCACTGCCATCCTGCTGTACCTGAGCCGCAAGTACAACACTCCTGACCACTGGTACCCCTCAGACATTCAGCAGCGGGCCCGTGTGGATGAGTACCTGTCCTGGCACCACGCCAACATCCGGGCTAACGCTCCTAAGACCATGTGGATCAAGGTAAGGAGACCGAATGTAAGAACGTGAGTGATGTTGTCCTGGGAGAGTACTGAGCCCCAATTCAGAGACTTGTGATGAAACAACAAACCTGTGCCATTCCTAGCTGAAAATTGTGGGAATCTATAAAATCATAGGGGTTTGGGAAAGCTGTAAAAGGTAGGCTTCAGAGACAGCAGAACTGTGATTAGAGCTAAGCAGTAGCCATAAGATAGGTCAGCAGAAAAATTATGTAAGAAGTAGAAAAGTAAGCACAAATAGAACAATGGTCTGTGCATTAATAACTAGAATAACCCCCTAAGCTGCAGAAAAGTATATCTAGTGAGATATTAGGAAGTTCTAAGCTTAATAATGGAGCTCTGTGCATTGTGTTTTAAGGCTTACAAGCAGGTATTGTATTTGAAATAAACAAGCATTGTTTTAACCAAAGGTACATGTGCTTATAGTGGTTGGATAGAACTACTGTCAATATGCTTTTGCTTTGTGTGATTGGTCAAAAAACTTTTAAAGTAAGTCATAACATTAAGTTCTTGGTCTGCTGCCTGGGATGTGAGCTGCTGGCATCTTCCCATTGTCATAACCGTGTAATGAGACTGATGCTGGAAAATAAAACAGCTCAAGATGTGTTCCTCAGCAGTCCCGTCCTGTTCGTGATTTGTACATAGCCCCTGGCTGGCAATAAAAGGAGCTGCTGGGGAGAGAGCTGTTCCAAACTGATCAACATCAGGAGCTGGCAAAAGCAGATTTGGCCATTTTGGTTTTTCCCTTAAAGAAGGTCTGGTACAGAAGGTCTCAAACCCAACAGACTTTCATTGCCTGGATTTGTGAGCGAATATGTAACAGTATTGCTTCCAAGGGCCTCCCCCTCCCTGCACAGCTGTGCAGAGTGTGCACATAGGCAGAGTTTGGCTTTGGTGAACATGTGTTTTGTTGCTGGAAGCAGAAAGACTTGCATTCTTCATACAAGTTCTTGCAGCCTCCTAAGGGTGAAAATCCAGGGGGAGTCTTCTGCTTCCAGCACACTTATGTGCTTCTCTGAAATAGGCTCAGGGACAGAGAGCAAGAGAGCAGAGAGACACTGAGAGGCAGATTTTCTTTAGTCAGTGTAGTCAGGCCAATTTACGTTTAGGCAAAATTATCTGATTCATCCTGAGCCAGAAAATAATTTAGTATCAGATGATTTTGCTGGACATCTATTTCCAGCCAACTCACCAGACAGTTAATGCAACCATCTCTAGAGAGATCTAGGTGCAAGTATAGTTCTGCAAGGACAGCTGGTATGGAATTTCAAATGAAATCAGGATTGCTAGTAAACAGGTAACTTCACTACTCCCTTGTAAAGTTGCCCTTATTTGTGCCTAACAAAGCATATCAGGACTCATTTATCTTCTTGAATTTATTGGTATTTGATTTTTTTTGGCTATAGAGTACAGAGAAACAATTCAAATATGAGTCAGATTCATACAAGAAGCAGTTTCTTCCAGCCTCTGCAGGCTGTCACTGCAGTGCTCCAAGGGAAAGAAATCCAACTAATTGCTGCTGATGGTGATTAGATAGCCCAGATACAGAAAAGGTCCTCAGAATAACTGTAAATATGGAAACATATAAAGCCACCATGTAAAAGAAGCATGTTAGCTAGAAATGGGAGAAGATAGACAGCCCTGAGATAAGGAGAAGGAAGAAGGCGCTGTTTCAAGCGATTTTACCCGAAGATCCCATCATGCATGATTGGAACCACTTAGGAAGAGAACTGGCCATGAATTTTCTGATTAAATGGATTCCACATGTATTTGGCCAAAATCCTGGCTTGGATTAAGCAATCCTAGCTTGAATTGTTGAATATACTAGCAGTAAGTAGAAATTCAGTTCATTTGCACCAATTGAAGTTTGTGTTTATAATTTTGATTCTCTAAACAAACTGTACTTCTTTAGCTGTGGAAGGTGAAGGCAGCACAGCTGCGAAACACTGGGGGCTCCAGTGGTGCATATACCTCTGTGATTGGTGAAAAATATTGTAGAAAGGCAACTACCCCCTGTGTGGCATTCACATTCTCTGAATAGAGAGGGACATAATTCTGTCTCCCAGGATTTTTCCTGGAGAAGGCAGTGAGAAGCTCAGAGAAGAAGAGAAAACAATTCTTATCTCTATTCGCTTCTCCTGTTGTTTGGCACATGTGGAATGTGTTATGGAGATTGTTTACTGAGA
The DNA here is from genome assembly GCA_013400635.1 of Hypocryptadius cinnamomeus. Taxonomy (NCBI): domain Eukaryota; kingdom Metazoa; phylum Chordata; class Aves; order Passeriformes; family Zosteropidae; genus Hypocryptadius; species Hypocryptadius cinnamomeus. The sequence goes on along the minus strand of VYZP01007358.1, from coordinate 20,678 downwards.
GAGATTTGTTAATTGGACACCTGTGAAGGTTGTTTGATTGATTGACCGATTGGGTCGAAGATGTGTCCTGCCTGTCTCCCAACAGCCATGGGTTTTTCTTTAGTATCTTTGTAGTATAGTATCTTTTTAGTATAGTATCTCTTTAGTATGTAATTTAGTATAGTTTAGTGTAATGTAGTATAGCTTAATAAAGCAATTGTTCAGCCTTCTGAATCATGGAGTTAGAGCACATTATTCCCTGGCTGGGGGATCACCTGTTTCTACTATACCCCCTGTGCCAGCAAGTCTGCGCAGACACAAGGACTGCACTTCTGTGACTGCTCCAGAAAAATTTCTAGTGGTTTAAAGAATGTTGCTTTAAGCCATTGAAAGGTTTGTGTAAAAATGGTGTTGACCATTTCTAGCCTTGCTGGCTGCTGTCACACAGAGGAAGCCATTTCTGTCTCTCCAGCCAGTGTTGATGAATTCTAGTCCTTCCAATGCTCCTGCCACAGACACCACCATTCCCTCCTCTCCATCACCCTGCAGGACGGGCAGCTGCCTGCTGCACCCCGTTCCACAGCAGGGTGGGTGGCTGCTGGGCAGCTGCTGGTGACACTGGCAGAGATTTGTCTTCCCTGGAGCTGTTGCCCATTTTTCTTTGTAGCCCAGCAGGGTGGAATGGGAGGGCACAGCTGCCAGACGCAAAATGAGGTGAGGATCCTTGATTTTGTTCCTCACATTGCTGCTGATTAGCTGCAGGTCACTGCCGTGGCAGGTCACACTTAGGACTGCTGGTGTGCTGTCTGTCCAGGAGCTCTGTGGAGCTGCCACAGCCCATGAAGCTCTGCCATCCCCTTCTGTGGCTTTATTGCAGGGCACTGATGATCATGAGGTGTAACTTCAATTACTACTACCAGGGAAGATGGTCATGTGTATTGTTATGTCCCTTCTCTCCTCAGGTGTTGATTCCCCTCTTCACAGGGCAGCCTCTGCCCTCAGAGAAGCTCCAGGAGGTTATGGAGGGACTGTCCACTTCCCTGAAGCAATTTGAGGAGAGGTTTCTGCAGGACAAGGCTTTTATCATTGGGAGTGAGATCTCCCTGGCAGATCTTGTGGCCATTGTGGAACTGATGCAAGTGAGTGCCTGGAGCATGGTGAGGAAGCACAAGGGAAAGCAGATGCTGCTGAGCAGGGAGGGGCAGCACGTGGTAACTCTTCACTAGCAGGAGAAGTGAGGGCATATTTTGGCAGAACTGGCCCAAGACAATGGGGAGAATGTGGGAGTGGGTTCAGAACAGCAGTGAAAATCAAAAAAAAAAAGCTGGCTGCAACAGATCTCTTTTGTTTCTCATCTGTAGCAATAACCTTTTCTTCATTTTTTATCATGACTTTCTTTTTAACCTCCAGAGAAGGAGGTAATACATATAAGTGAGAAGCAATAGCAGACAGGTCTGATGAAATGAGACAACCACATAGGAATATTTCTATCATTGAAGAATATAATACTTGCCCATGCCATGTCTGGAAGATGAAATAATTAATCTCAGAGGCAATCAAATTAAGTTTGTTACAAACTGATTTTTCCCTGCCAGGCCACCAGGGCCTGGATCCTGCAGCCCAGAACTGATTTTCTTCTCCCAGTTCAGTGTCCAAGGGACTGAAAAACAGCAGTTCTGCTTCTCTGCACTGTGTTCCAGAGAGTGGCACAGGCAGAAAGCAGAAGGGGGGTAGATGATGTTAGTTAGGACACTGGTTCCATTCAACACTTCACCTTTTGTGCTGGGTGTTGCTGTATAATCCAGCACTCTACTGCAAACTGGGCAGTGGTCCCTGGAACTGCCAGCCAAACACATCTTCAGTGTCGTGGCTGAAAATCACTCACAGAATGTGCTCATCTGTGCTGCCCTAAACAGCTATTCCAGCACCCAGGATCTGAGTTGTAAATGCCCTTTAAAATACAGGTTAGCTTTTGTGTCCCCCAGACAGGTACACCAAGCAGAGATTTCCCTCCTTCCTACTGCTCCTGCATGAGCTCTTCCTTTTTTTTCCCCTTTACCTGCAAGTATCCTTTTAGTGCCTGCTGTCTCAGCCAAGAAGTGACTGCCCCAAGCCTCACTGTTGCTCTCTCCTTTCTGCAGCCTGTTGGAGTTGGTTGTGACATCTTTGAAGACAGACCCAGGCTGAGGGAGTGGCGCAGGCGGGTGGAGGATGCTGTGGGGAAAGAGCTTTTTTTCCAAGCCCATGAGATGATCCTCAATATCAAAGAACTGAGCAATATTCAAATTGATCCACAGCTGAAAGAGCAACTGGCACCTGTGTTGATGAAGATGTTGAAATGAAGTAACCTATCTTAGCATTTTTCCTGCCTTTTTTTTCCTTTTTAACTTCTTCTCTGACATCCAGTTCTCCATGTAACTGGAAAGAGCACTGTAATTCTAACACAGAAATTGCAGCGTGGGCCAGGTCTTTCTTATATCTTTGTGGGTGGAAGCTGGGGAATGTTTAAGACCTAAAACATTAAATTTATACAGAAGGCTGAGGCCCTACAGGTCACTTAATGTGCGTCTGGATTTTATTTCAGTATCAGTCTTCTCAGAGATGGTAGAGACAAGAATGGTATTTCCTGACAGAATTCAAGCCAGCCTACAAACTGGGAATGTTAAAGAACTGAATAGGATGAAGATCATTGTTTCCAATTTTAACATTTGTACTGCAAAGTGTGCCTGATCCTCATCTTCCCAGCATGTGTCTGCATAGACAAGTAGAGCACAAAGCTACTTCACAAAAGTGAAAAGAAAAAACAATTTAAAGTTTCTTATTGTAGAGGCATCTTGCTTGGCTGTCCATGTACATTCCACACTTCTTTTTCCCTTGAAGTTCCTTTGAGAAATTTCTTTGTATTTCTGCAACAGTGAATCTTTATAATTCTTCGGTTCAACTGCTGCTTTGGATTTCTGAAAGCCTGGCTTCTGTTGGTGCTCTGTCTACCAGTACATGTGTGGCCCCAGCTGTTCTTGGAGATTCATGCTGCTGGTGGCCACAGCCTTGGAATAACTGCCTACCTAAAAACCCATGTTGATATTATATAGGGAGTACCTTGAAGGAATGCATTCACAGTGTTTTTGTGAAAGAGAACACACCAGTATACAAATTGGGTTTTTTTCTATGGTAGTACTGTAATAGCACATTTCTCCTAGGAAATGCAGAGAGGGAATAAATGCAGACATGCTCTGCTGAGACTGTTTTGGATGGAAGTTCACCAAGTAAGTCGCCCAGTGCAGCTGAAGTAATAAGAGATATTTTGTGGCATTGAGCAACACATGCATCACAATAAAAGGGCAAAGAGTTTTTTTGGAGCTTTTGGGCTCTTTTTCTTGGCTGTTTGTTTCTGCTCAGTTATAGCTCAAACACAAAATCCTTTTGTATTGCAGCACAATTTATGAGATAAAACTGAGCAAATCCAACCATTTCTAGTTTCTTCAGTTGAAAATAACAAATTGTAAAGGATGCAGAAATTGGTGGAATATATATGTGTATATTAACATTTATAAGTAGTTGTTGCACTTACCCTGAAATCCTTGCCAAAAAATTCTTTCTGTAAGGACTAAAACAAAATGAGTAATGGAATTCAGGAATTGCTTCTTTCACTAATCAAATAACTGTTTGGTTTTTTTTTTCCTATAGTGCTACCATGTCTTGGCTAGTGACATTTTTTGCTGGCAAGTTCTAAAAAACCTGTTGTTTTCTCATGGTGTTTTTCACCAAGCTTTCAGTTCTAGATACTACTCTGTCCTAGAAATCTTTGCCCAGCCTTCTTCCTGGCTGTTTTTTGCACATAACTCTTTGTGCCAGTATTGTCTTCACTAGCAGCTGTGAAGGCCAAGCAATTCCCTAAGCGAAAAAAAAAAAAAGCAATTTCATCAGTTTTCATTAGTGTTGTCTAGAACTGTAGAAAACCAAGATGTCACATTACACAAGGCAAATTTTCCCAACAGTTTTGTACCTTAAATTATGACCATTTAGTATAGCTGGTTCGTAACTCTTTGTGGTAAACGAGCTCATGGAACCTCACTGGACAGTAGCTCAGCTTCTGAGAAGCCTCTGATTTCTAGTTTAGACACATGTGATTTGTAGATTAGACTGTCCCTGTGAGCCAGCGTGCCGAGGTCACTTACCAACCTGAGAGTTCAAAGTCCTGATTGCTCAAAGTCCTTGTAATTAATGCATGTTGGATAAAGCAGTAAACCTCTCTGCTTGCTTTTTAATTTCTTGTAGTGTTGGTTGTTAAGAGAAGTTACTGCACTTGCATTCTCAGCCCTCCCTGCACGGAGGTGCCTGTTGTAGTGACCTGAAATGCTTTTCCACTCTCAGTAAGGGCCGTCAAAAAACTCATTCTACCCATCCATTAGTGAGATGTGATGGTTTTGGTTATAGTAAAGCAAAGCAACCCTGATGCTCAGGGAGAAAGGAGGCATCTGATTCCATCTTATCAGAAGGCTAATTTATTACTTTATTATACTATATTATTCTATTCTATATTATACTATATTACATTACATCTAAACTGAATCTGCCAAGCACTCAACTGCACTCATCTTGTGACTCTCAGCCGACAGTCCCGACAAACACACACACCGGGCCCTGACAGGCCAAGGAAACAAAACACCATCACTCTGGGTAAACAATCCCCATATTGCATCCTACTTTTGCACAAACACAGGCGCGGCAAACGAGATAAGAATTGTTTTTCCTTCCACTGAGGCTCAGAGAGCGTGAATCCCAGAAATATTCTTGGGAAGTTGTGCCTTTTCTCTGTGAAGAGAAACGTGGCTACATTTGGTCTCGCAGCCTCCAAAGCACACCCCAGCAATGCCCACGGTGAGTCCCGAAGTCCGGCAGCCAGCTGGTGCAGCGGGGCTGAACGGGAGTGACCCGCCCGGAGCGAGGGGCAGGGGCCGGGCGGGACGCGCTGCGCTGCTGCGGGCGGTCCCGGGGCTGCGCCCGCCCCCGCCGCGGCTCCGCTGCCGGGGCGGGGCAGGGGCCGGGC
>VYZP01007358.1:320-15473 GCA_013400635.1 Hypocryptadius cinnamomeus | reverse complement strand
TTACATTACATCTAAACTGAATCTGCCAAGCACTCAACTGCCCTCATCTTGTGACTCTCAGCCGACAGTCCCGACAAACACACACACCGGGCCCTGACAGGCCAAGGAAACAAAACACCATCACTCTGGGTAAACAATCCCCATATTGCATCCTACTTTTGCACAAACACAGGCGCGGCAAACGAGATAAGAATTGTTTTTCCTTCCACTGAGGCTCAGAGAGCNCCGCCGAGCGGCTGCCGCCGGGGCTGGCCCTGACCCTGTGCACCGCCGCCGCCGACATCCTGGGCAAACCGGCGGAGGTGAGCGGGGCGGGGACGGGGGGCGGCGGGGCTGACGGCGGCTAACCGGGGCTAACCGGGGCTAACCGGGGCTGTCCCGGCAGCGGGTGAACGTGACGGTGCGCAGCGGGCTGCCCATGGTGCTGTCGGGCTCGGCCGAGCCCTGCGCCCAGCTGGTGGTCTCGTCCATCGGCGTGGTGGGCACGGCGGAGCAGAACAAGGGGCACAGCGCCCGCTTCTTCGACGTCCTGACGGCGCAGCTGGGCCTCGGCCCCGATCGGTGAGTGCGGCCTGGGGGGGCTCAGCCCGCGGGCACCGTGCTCTGCCCAAGGGCAGCGAGAGCGTCCTCCCGTCGGGCCTACAGGTCTGTGTGGTCCATGGGCATGGAACGCAACAAGTAAGTGCCGAGGGGATGTTCAGAGCAGTGAAGATAGTGGCAGTTCCCGTGTCCTCCAGGAGGCCTAAGTTGTAATACACATCCAAGAGGGCAAACACTAAGTGCTCGAGGATGCTGAATCCCAGACATGTGGTTTGGAGCCAGATAAAACCATAGACTGGTATGCACTTGTTGAACAGTCTGGGCATTACTGTTCTCTGAAGATCAGTAGTTACAGTTGGTGAAACTGGTGCAAAACCCCACTGGAAATGGTAGAGCTTCACCCTGCCAGGGTGCCACCCTGCCAAATGCTGGAACAAGGCTGTTCCTGAAGGTCAGCCATGCCCATCTCTGCTTGTCTTACCCATGTCCCCAAAGGAGAGTGATAATAGTATTTCCCTGCCTCTTGGGTGCTGTTAGGATAAATCCCTGGCAAGATTATGCACTATGTGGCTCCTTCTAAAATGGACAAGTATCACATTTAAAGTGTTAAAATACAGACTGCTTTTGTTTGTGTGGGTGCAGTCTGTTTGTACCCTGACCCATACACAGCTTATGTTTCCTTCTGTTAAATGAACACCTTGAAGTGTGAGACAGTGAGACCCTAGTGCAGATTTTCTACTGTGTTGCAAACTGGGCAGCAATAATGTTTAATTGTAAAATAATGTTTCCTGTCCACATTTTTGCTCTTATACCCAAAAGGATTGTCATCCGCTTTTACCCACTGGAGCCCTGGCAGATTGGCAAGAACAGGACAGTCATGACATTCCTGTGATCCTTGGAGCAGCTCCTGGAATAAAGTCATGATGAAGGCAACGCAGAGATGATCAGCTCTGTCTGTCTGCTTGTTCCCTCTTGTGATCAAATCTGTGTAGCTCGATTCACTTTTGTCTTTGCATCCTGTACACACAAAGCTCAAGAGTCAGGCAATCAACTGTACTGATTTTACTGAAATAGTTCAAAGTCTTTGTCTCAAGCTCAGGCCTAGACAAAGCTGCTTGTAGCAGTAAAACGTTTAATTCCAGAATATTTGGCTTTACTGAGGACCAGAGAGGTTCTGTGGTTTATCTAGTTTTTCTCATAGTTTGCAAGGCAGAAAAAATCCTTTTTTCTGTTTCTCTGTGGCAGCAGAAGGGTCTCAGGCCAGTGAAGATGACCTGGAAGTCAAATTCTTTTCTTTTTCAGGCTCCTCTGAAAGCCCTTTCTGGAAAGAGAGGTGATTATTGAGAGAGAAGTTTAGGCATTGAAGGCTCATGTCAGATTTTGTGCTCTGTGCTCTGCCCTTGCCACCTCCTGTGACTGTTCCTGCAAAGTGTTACTTGTTCTCAAGGTTTCCAGGGCTCAATGTCTGTCTGCTGGTGGCAGTGGCTGAAGGAGAGAGTCACTTCTGAAGACCTGCACTGTGCCACCAGAAAATATTTTGAAGTTTCTCCTACTGCCAGCTTTAATTCCTGTTATTCACTGTTTGTTCAGAGTCCTTTTCCTTGCTGTTATGGGGAGTTTTGGGACGATACAGCATCTCACTGTGATCTGTGGCTGATATTTCTGGCTCAGCGTCCCTGCAGAGAAGTGTTTTGGGTTTTTAGGACCCATATACTCCCTCACTTTATAACTAGAATACACAGGGCATTTCATTATAACAAAAGCAGGGTACTTTTTGTGTACAATGTTGCCTCTGCCTTCTGCTGCTAATAAAATAATTTATCAGTTCACTTTCACTTTGTGACTTGGTCGGGGAGCTCAGCAGAGCTCGGGGCACATCCCTGGGACATGGGTGTCCATGAGAACACAAGGCTGAAGGGGGCTTCTATGCTCCTTCATCATTCTAAATGGAGTTTTATTTGTTTATGGCTTGAGGTATCTTCTAATTACCATTTAAAAATTGTTTGTTCCCTATACACCATAAATAACTTCTATGTTTGACAAATCTGACAGGAATACAATACCAAACATAAATTTGTGTATCAGGCTGGGGGGCTGCACCTTATCTGGTTAATAGACTGTAGCAAAACTTTTGATAAGTGTCAGTTTACTGGCTCACAGCACTGGGGTTTGTAGGTCTTAGTGCTTGGAGACTGACATTGTGGCTGCCCAGGTCTCTCCACTTTCTCAGGAGGTCTTTCAATCAAAAGTTGTTGAAACTCAGGCAAAAAACAGGTAGGTGACCTGAGTCTGAGAACACTGACTCAGCAGTACTGTGTTGCAGAGAAGGGTGTGGACAGCCCTGGCTTTGCACCAGCTTAAGGTGAATATTCCAGAATGCAGAAAATATTCTCACTTTAATTCTGATCTGCAGATGGTTCATTTCCTGGAGGTCCTTCTGCCTCCTGAAGTAACAACCACAGACCCTTGCCAAAGACTTTGTTGCCTTCAGAGAAAACTTGCTCAGCCCTGGGCCCCAGCTCTCTTGGTTTTGAGCCATGTTTGCCACCCTGGGGACTTCTGCAGGCTCTGCTTTCCTCACCCTTGGCTGCTCCCAGTGTGGGCTTGTGCCTGGGAACAACTTCCCCAGGACTGCAGAGTTGAGCAAGAAGATGTAAGAAAGTTCATGTTGATGTGAAGAAATGGCCTATTTTTTACTTCATGAGCTAATGTTGGGGTAGGTTTGACAGTATTTTGGGACTCTAGAAGGATACTCCCCCTGCAAAGGGGTTATGTAGGCCCCTGGAACACCCCCCAAGGCACAAACACATCAACCAACAAAAGCAGGGAACATTTTTCATTCCTCAGGTTGGAGAAAATCAGATACACCACCCTTATCTACGGCTCAGCAATGACATCATAAAATCCCTTTCCCTTGCATGCAGATGGTTCCATGGGCTGGAGCCTGCCTGACATCTGGAGTTAGTAGCTCCCAGCTATGGTTGAATTTTACTGTTGTAACTTCCCAGGCTCAACCTCCTAAGGTTAACAAATATTTCTGCTCCCCAAAGTGGCCTCTGTTGTTTGAGAACACTGTATAGGCATATGTTCAAACTGAAAGGCAATGCCCTGATTTCGAACACCGAGTAACCATTTCCTAGCCCCAAACCTTTGGACTTTGGATAATCTTTCTGTGTATTTACACTAGAGAGGAGCAGTGAGGCCCTGAGGATGATGCAGGGCACCACTGACAGGAAAGTGCTGCAGGGTTGTGAGAGCTTTGTGAGTTACTCTCCAAACACAGCAGTGGGGTGCTGCTGCTCACAGCAGCCCTGTGCTTGGTGTGTCAGGGTGGAAAGAAGGGCATTAACACAACTGATACATTTGAGGTGAAGAAGGCTCTTCCTCATAGTGCTAAGTGGTGATTCAGCACAAGCTTACCTTCATCAGTGTGTGTGATGTGCTGTGGCAACAGGAGCATTTAAACATGAGGTTCTGTCCCACAGCTGGGGCCTTGCCAGCCTATCTGGGCTGTGCTGAGGTCTGTGTGGGGCTGCAGGTGGCACATCTGCTCTTTGGCACTCACTGCTGATCACCTTGCACTTTGTAAATAAAGTCATTTCCACACGGAGCTGTCTCAGTGCTGCTGCGCTCCACTTCCCCAGATCCCAGGGGCACAAAGTGTGTTGCCATCTCCAGCTGGCTCCATGGCAAGCTTTAGGGAAACTCAGTGGCCTTGGGCTGATTTCCAGCTCCCTGGGCAGGGGATCCACACACATTCAGGGTTTTGCCCACACACCCCACACAAGCTGCATCTGAAGCTCCTGGGGCAGAATAACATCTGACCTTCCTGTCACCTGTTGAGTAGAAGCAGTCTTTAGACCTCTTAATTTCTGAAGCTGGAATCCAAATTTTGCAGATGGGCTGCAAAAAGAGGGTGACAGGGCCTTATTTTGTGAAGGAAAGCAGCTCTGCCCAGCATTGTTTGTGCAGGTGTTAGGGTGTTGGAGGGCTGAAAAGGCAATCCTTTCTGCCCTTGCACCATTCTTCTGTGAGAAATCCCCAAACACACTCAATTTGGAAGATCAGCTCCCCATTTTGGAGTTGGGCTGCTGAAAGACAGTGACAGTACCTTTCCTTGGCAAGGAATGCTCGTGGTCCCTGTGTCGATGGGTCGGACAAGGCTGCCCGGGGGCACAGGAAACACCTTTCTGTCCTGACAGCTTTTGAGTGGGATCAATCCTTGGATGTTTTAATTCCTGGAGGTGCTATCCAAATTTTGGTGGTGGATCCCTGAAAGGGAATGGTGATGCTTTTCCATAGGAAAGAAAACAGCTGGACCCAGTGTTTCAGGGGCAGATACCAGGCTGCCCAGGGGAGGTGAAGGCCAGCAGGACTTTGCTGTCCTGGTACTTTTGGTGTTGATGCAATTGGAGTCTTAAGCTGCGCCAGGGGAGGTTTAGATTGGAAATTTCTCCACAGAAAAACTGATTCAGACATTAGACCGTGCTGCCTGTTAAAAACAGGACCAGCCTCCCGGTACTAAAGAGATTTCAGCATTTATTATAATAAAAAGAAAGGCCTAAAGCGAGGGGCCCGGGCCGAGCAGGAGCGCTCCCGTCGAGGATGCTGCAGCACCGGCGCTGGGTCTGCTCAGCAGCGATGGCCCCGATGGCCCAGAAGGAGTGGCACAAATTCAGTGGGTCAGAAGCCCCTTTTTATCCTGTTTTTGTCCCTTTGGATTGGTTTATTTCTGGATCCTTCATTTGCACGAAGGTTTAAGGCGCTTGATTGGCCATTGCAGTTCTGTCCGGGTTGGCTCGTTTCGCTGGGGCGGTGGTGCGCTTTACTCAGGTGTAATACGGTACGATGAGTACCGTATTTCTCATAACTACCCTTTTACCATAACCAAATTATAGTCCACGCTTAACAATTATCAACTCTTTTACAACACTTTCTAACCTATTTTTAACGCTGCCCAGGGAGGCGGTGGAGTCCCCGTCCCTGGAGGTGCTTAAAGAAAGACTGGACGTGGTGTGGCCGGCACGGGGCTGTTGGTTCCCAGCCGGGACACCGAGCCCGGAGCTCCGAACCGAACCCGGAGCGCCCCCAGCCGAACCGAGCCCGGAGCGCTCCCAGCCGGGACCCCGAGCCCGGGGCTCCGAACCGAGCCCGGGGCTCCGAACCGAACCCGGGGCTCCCCCGCCGCTCCCGCCTCCCAGTGCGCGGCGCTCCCATTGGCTGGCTGCGGCAGGGCGGCTCGGCCAATGAGGCGCTGCGTTGTTGGCGCCGCGGCTGCGGAGGGGTTGCGGTGGAAACGGGCGGTGCGCGGCTCCCGGGGGAGCGGCGGGAGCCTGAGGGACCCGCGCCGGGAAACCGCGGGAGCGCCCCGGGAACCCCCCGGGAACCCTCCGGGAACCCCCCGGGAGCAGCGCCGGCATGCCGGGGGCGGCTCCGCGAGGTGAGTGTCCCGTCCGCCCGGCCCCGCGGAGGGGCAGCCGGCGTTCGGGCCCTGCCCGGTGAGGGCAGCGAGAGCCCGGCCTGGGCGGCCTCGCCCGCGCCCCTCCCTCCGCGGAGCCGCGGTCGGAGGCGAACGTGGGCTCCCGCCTCCTCCCGGCCCTGTGCCGCCCTCCGGGCCAGCGGCGTGAGCAGCGTCGCTGCCCTCCGTGCAGAGAGTGATCGTGTTTCGGGCAGAACGGCTTGTGCTAAAGTGAGGCGGATCTTTGCAATGTTAAAAAAAGAAATCCAGAACAAAAATCAAGTGTTATTTGAGCGTGTATTTGAAATATATGGATCCCAAGTGTAGCAGGAACAACAAAAGCTGGGAAAGCCCAAGTCACTCCCTTTGTTTCTTACTTAGAAGTTGAGAACACAAGCTCTGGGAGCAAGAGCTGACATTGGAAATATTTACTCAAATTTTAAACTACTAAGGCTAAAGGAGAGAAGGCTTTGAAGGCAAAAGGCTTGTTGCCTTTCAGGATGTGCACACCTGTTGTAGCTGCAGATTTACAGCTGAGACACTCTTGTATCTGAAAAAATTCAAACTGGTTTGCAGTACTTAATATGAAAGAGGAATTATTTCTTGCCTGCTTGTCTCGTGTAGCTGTGTTCCTCTGGAGGTGCTTGTGGTGACACACTCACTTCCTAGGTGCTGTGGCACTGCTGTAGCTCACTTCAGAGCCAGGGTAGTGTTACAGCCATGTACAGTGCCTGGTTTAAACCAGAATGCAATAACACCCTGCAGAAGCTGTGTGGGGACAACACCCTGCCCCTGTTCTCCAGCAGCACCTCAGTCCTGTTCGGTTCTGCTCTTTCAGCCTGTGAACACCAGGCAGGAGAGATGCTAAGTGGTTGTTACTGAGTTCCTGTGTGTTACAAGCTTCCAGTATAAATAATAAGTGGAACTGAAATTGTTTTCCCACATTTTCTGCAGTTGCAGTTTCCCCAAGAGTCCAGCCTCGGAAGTAAAGTCTTGGCTGTAGTCTCTGCTGTTGACTTCCTCTGCCACCTTGAGCAAGATTATTTGGATTCAGCAAAAGACTTGGGCATATTATTGAATACAGGCATTTTTGTAAGTGGATTTAAACCCCATCAGCTTAAATATCTAATTGGTTTGGGGTCATACAGACTGACTTATTTAAATGTCATAAGCATCTACACCCTGTCCAAATGTGTAGCATTCAGTCTGTCTGAAAGAGGCAACCAGAAATCTCTGTGCATGTATTTTCTTCATGTGAAAAGTAGACAAGGAGTCTGTCCTGAAGGAGTTTTGAGGTTTTATTAATGTTTATCTGGTGACTTTAAAGAGAAAAATGCTTTATTGCTGTGCAGTTGTCAGTCTGATTTAACTACAAGCAGGGAGAGCAGTGGTGCATGGGCCAGCAAATGCTCACTGCTGAATGAGTGAAATTCCTGTCAAGGCATTATTTTCTCTACATGCAGAACTAATCATGATGATGTATGAGTTAATTCAGCTTGTAGTTCGAAACTCCCACTGCTTCCTGCTGTGGTTAATTCTGGACTTACTCTTCTATTAATGTAGTCTCACATATTAAAACTGGTTTTAGCCTGTCTTGCATATGTCATCTTCTTGTTTGAGTTGATGGGAAGGTTTTATCATATAGCAGTGAAGGTTTTCTATAAAAGCAGCACAGAGCTCTTTCATATATTTTTGCCTTTACTAACATAATGTTTCAAGCAGTTAATTGAATATAAAGTATGGGCTTACATATGAGGAAAAATTACTTACAGGTTATAAACATGTATTTACCCCTTCAAACTTTTTATCAGTGGTAAAAAGGACTGGAAATATGAGTATCCTTTTTCAGAATGAAGAAATGCTAGTTAGTAAAAGTTCAATTTCTTTTGTTTGGACCCATCTGGTAGATAGATCTAAGTGTGTCTGCAGTAGCTATAATTTGTTTTTGCATTGGGGCTGGTGCGTAGATGTTGGTCAGTATACTCAGAACAACTGTGGGACAAACACTGGTTCTGTTCTAGCAGGGATGGCAGTAATGAAAATTATTCCTCAGTGGAATTATTGTTCCTCAGTTGTTGGGTTTTCTATCTCTTGGCATGGGGTGGTGTTTAATTGATTATTAAAGTATGCTTGTAAAGTATTGTCTTTTACTTCTGAATGTTTTCTTTGTGAACAGAATAGATATTCTAATCATGTTTGCTTTCCAGGCCTGTTTGTGATAGACTCTTCCTTCTGTTCCTGGAGAAAGACATTGTGAATAGTTGTGAACATGGTAAGGGTTTTTTGAGATGGCTTTTGAGGTGTTTTGCTAGCAATAAAATTGAGAATTTTCCTCTTTCCCTGGGACTAAGAATAAATTGCCATAGTGAGAACATTGTTTTTGGAGTGATTGTAGTTATTGGTAAATTTAAGAATTTGGGAAAAAGTCACTGTAGTGCATACGTCTATTTAGGAAAGCTATTGCTTGCAAGACACTTGGAATTTGTTTTTTTCAGCTAATTTTGGATAGGAAATTGTTTTGATATTTGTTTATTTGCAATTAGGGATGATTAAATTATTACAGCTCTTGTAACTTCATGTAGAGATCTCTCAGTATTGTTCATGTACCAGTTAATTACAAAAAGAGAAAAATCCAGTTTTCAAAGGACACTGGGACATCTGTAGGTGTGACACATCTTGTCATGTCTCAATCGTCATTCCAGATTCGCATTGCAGCGCTGAACGCGAGCTCCACGGTCGAGGATGACCATGAGGGAACCTTCAAAAGCCATAAGACACAGACAAAGGAAGCTCAGGTGAGTGATTCCACAGTGGTCTTAATGAAGGTTTGTCTTGATGGGAGTTTTGTCCTCTAGTTGCAGGGATTTGTTCAACCATGATATTTTGTTCTTATGGAAGTTTAGTTACTCTATCTCTTGAACCCTCCTTTAGCAAACTGAAACTTCACTCAGATGAGTTATTTTAGGACAGTAACACAAATGTTCTGCTGTGTAGCAGAAAGTATTAGAAGCGTGAAACCACTGAAATACATAATAAATATAAATATATTTAATAAAGTTGTTTTAATAAATACATTCTAATTATTTAAATCACAGGAAGCAGAAGCTTTTGCTTTGTACCACAAAGCTCTGGACCTTCAGAAACATGACAGATTTGAAGAGTCTGCTAAAGCTTACCATGAGCTACTTGAGATTCGTCTTTTGCGGGAGGTCAGTGACCTTGGGAGAATGACACTCTAGAAACTGTTTGCTGTATTTTGTCTTACTTCAGTTCTAACTGGCTAACTAGAAATGTCAGTACTTGTTACTTGTCTGATTCCTAATGCCCACGTTGCATTTGTTTTATAATTTCTAGGCAGTTCTTTCTGGTGATGAGAAAGAAGGGCTGAAACACCCGGGTTTGATGTTAAAATACTCCACCTATAAAAACCTAGCACAGCTGGCAGCCCAGCGGGATGACTTAGAGACAGCCATGGAGTTCTATCTGGAGGTACAGTGCAGCTGAAATTAGACTCTGGAGCCTTAATGTTTGTAAAAACTTCCTAAAATACAGACAGACACATCCAGCATACATCATGTCAGTGTACAGTTGAGTGCTGTATTCTTTCTGATGCTATATGGGATAAAATTGGCCCACTGTTCAGCCCCCAAAGCAGTTGTGATCCTGCTAAAAACTAAAGCAGTGCCAGTCCCTGCAGCAGGGTGGATTTGCATGTCTGAAATGTGGGTGATATTGTTGTGCTTTCCAGGCTGTAATGCTGGACTCCACTGATGTCAACCTCTGGTATAAAATTGGTCGTGTGGCAATAAAGCTGATCCGCCTGCCCTTGGCTCGTCATGCTTTTGAAGAAGGGCTCAGGTGTAATCCTGATCACTGGCCTTGTTTGGATAACCTTATCACAATTTTGTATACACTCAGTGACTACACAAGTGAGTACCATGCATGAAAAGCATCTCAGTATGTGTGTAATTTTACATACCAAGAAAATTGTAATAATGAAATTGTCTAGGTTGAAGTGTATTTTGCGTAAGCATTGCAGCAGGGTTTGCTAGAGACTGCTACTTCATGATAGAGATTTTAATGAATTATAAAGCATGATGGTTTAGATAAGTTTTGGTTACCCTAAAAATAAATGTCTGTGGTCTCACAGATCAGAGCCTCTGCAGGAAGTTTTCCTGTACGCTGTTCCTCTGCCTTTCCACGTATGTTGGTTTTGCTTTCCAGTAATTTCCTACTGCACAGCTCTAGGATTTGGGTATAATCTACAGTCTCATTCATAGCCTGGAAGGATTAATTGCAGTTACAGCAGTGGATACACTTCTTGTTTCACTAATGGAATCTGCAGTTAAGACATTTGGTAACACAAAAATGGTGACTAATTGTGTTTCTGTTTTATGGTTCTAATTTCTTCTGTGCCAGAACAGGCTTGAAAGTAAGTGAAAGATGTACTGCAAACATTGTTTAAACAAAATTAATTGCATTCTTTTTCTGGATACAGTACCTAGGAAGACACAATAGGCTATTTTAACTGTATGCATGTAATTATTTGACATCTTACAAAGCAATTGGACTAATTTATGTAAATGTCACATTTGGGTGGAATTCAGTGGTGCATGTGAGGCCCAGAAATGGGAGCTTGAATGAACCAAAGCAGCCATTGACCATTCAATTTCTGTTTCTCTGTCAGCATGTTTGTACTTTATCTGCAAAGCTCTGGAAAAAGATTGTCTGTATAGCAAAGGATTGGTTCTGAAGGAGAAGATCTTTGAGGAGCAGCCTTGCCTCCAGAAAGATTCCTTACGGATGTTCCTCAAATGGTGAATGATGTCTTAGAGAATATGCTGCCTTTGGAGTGTAAATTTTGGGTTTGGGGTTGCTCAAAAAACCTACTGAGATCTTGTGCTTTAAGTGGTAGGAGCACCTTGCTGACCTTTCTTCTGAATAACAATGTGTTGGTGCTGCTGACAGAATGTTCTTCAGGAATTCCTTTTGGAGGGAGGTAGAAAGAGGAAGAGAATCCATTTATTTTTTTTGCTCATTTATTTCCATACCTAGATCTCTTGTAATCATCTGCCTTTTTTTTACTAATTAGTTCCTGATCCCTGCAGCATTCACTTTAGTTTTCCTAATTAAAACAAACCAATAACAACCAAAACTAAAACAGCTCTCGCCCCCCAAGGAAACCTCACCAAAAACTCCCCACACGTTACTGCTTTTCTTCCTGTGTGGATTTTATAGTAGGAGTGGTGGGAGGAAAGTGGGAAAATAGACGCCCATAAAATTTACAGGATGTGTCTAAGTTGACTGATCATTCAGAACAAAGATTTCTGATGGTTGACACATCTATATGTGTGCCATAAAATTGGTAACATGATGTGAATGCTTCTTTTCACGCTGCTTTTGTTATGTTATATGATGGTATTAAATGAATCCCCTCTAGGCTTTAATTTAAAAAACCCAAAAAACCAGCAAACAAGAACTTTCACTTATCTCCATTTTTTATTATTCCTTAGTGACATGTCTATCCATAATGTGAATGTGAGTGCAGCTGAAACAGGAAGAATCATAAACGAAGCACTGGAGCTACGTAGGAAGAGACAAGCGTTGCTGGTGCGTGACAGAGAGCCAGACCTCAGACTGGTGCAGCCAATTCCCTTTTTCACGTACGTCTTCAGATTTTCTCCTTTCAGAAAGATCCTGTGAAGCACATATTCTGACAACTGTGTTGTGCTTCAGATTTCTTCAAAACACCTTTTTTTAACTTGTAAAAACAAACAGCTTATAGGTTGGTTTGGTGGGCTTATGTTTTTAGCATAAACCCCATCGCTATTAGTTTTCAACTTTTGATTTTAAACCAGTGATGTAAAAAACAAATATGGTATCTGAGAATGATTTGGCAGCTGTTCCAATGTATTACTGGATTTTTCATATATGACTAGTTTGTATGTGAATTTCAAAGCAAGTTTAGCTTTTAAAAATTGTTTTTACTATTGAGATTATGAAAGCTTAGAAATAAATTTGCAGTTCTTTATTTGCAGGAAGATATAAGGATACTAATAAGTCATTATATATGTCTTTATTAAGGCATAAAGGATTGAAGTTTGGTTTTTGTATTGCACATATTTTTCTGGAATATTAATAGACTCTGCACGTAGTTCATATTGCTGAGAAGTTGTTTCTACTTGTGAATAGGGATGAGTTCTTTTAGTGTTGTTGATTGAATGCAGAACCTGAAAATTTTCTTTGACACTACTTTTTTTACCTTTTGGTATAATTTCCTCAGCAACTACTGCATGGAGCTTGTGTTTTTTAGAGACATTTTTTGAGTGATGGGGCAGGTTTTTGACACTCAGGTGTGTATTGCTGGCCCACTGAGAAGATGCTTTTGCTATCTCTAGCTGTTAGAAAAACACAATGTTGAATACTGTTAGGTTTGTAAACATAATATAGAAAATAATGTGACAAGAACTGAAGACATTGTGATGCTGTGTTTCCACTTGCAGGTGGAAGTGTTTAGGAGAAGCCTTACTTGCCATGTATCAGCACCTCACAACATGTGACCCTCCTCGACCCAGTCTGGGAAAGAGAATTGATCTCTCAGAGTACAGAGACCCAGTTCAACATTTGATGCTTTCTCCCACCTCTACTCCTGTCAGTGTTATTCAGCCAACTCCTGTCAGCACTAATCCAGTGGTGACAATGCCAGATCCTGTATTACCTTATACTCCAACCACACCCAACTTCCCAAGTCACAGTCAGAGTTCATTGGAACCAGGAGCTACTGTAGGTGAGCAAGGTACTTCAATCTCAGATTCAAGTTACCTTTCCTGCTTAACTGGGTTAAAAAAACTTCAGAATTCTTTGGGATATGCTGTCTTTCAGCTGCCTGTTGGTGGAGTCAGAACCTTTTCAGCATATGTGTAACATCTGACAGAGAAAGGGAGGGAGTATGTGATCTTTTCTGGTTTTGTGCTGTTACCCCACAATTCAGTTTTTCAGTCTTCAAGATGAGAAAAATTGTGACTCCATTCCAGCAGAGGTGCATATCAAACTTTTAATGCTGGGAAGGGCCTTGAGCTCCTTAGAATGAATGAGCTGTTTTACAAAAAGATGACTGTGTTATTTTCCTGCTTATGTGTCACTTTAAGAAGCTGAGAAGACCAAGCTGTCAGCTATATTTATTTGAAATCTGTACAGGATTTTTTTGGCACTGTCTTCAGAAGGAAACCAATGAATCTTGAGTGTTGCCATGTAATTATGTTTTTAAAAATAAAAAAGATTACTCACTTTTTATTTGTCAATTTAACCTGTCAAGTTTTGGGGTTTTTTCATTATGTTTTTAGGTGACATATCTGCAGGTGATAAATCTAAGAAAGGAGTGAAGCGAAGAAGAATTACAGAAGATAGTGGTGAAACAGCCAAAAGGAGATCTGCTAGAGTTCGGAACACCAAGTGTAAGAAAGAGGAGAAGGTTGACTTTCAAGAACTGTTGGTGAAGTTCCTTCCTTCCAGGTACTGTACAGCAACAACTTTCATTATGAGAGGATCACAGAGAGGAAGCTGTTTGGGATTTTGTTTGATTGATATCCCCCCAACCTTCAAACTACCAGTCCCATGGGGTGGTTTTTTTTGAAGCATTATGTGGTGCATTATCTTCTGATAAATGTAATAATATTGCTTATAGTAAAATTAAAAAATAAAACAGCTTTTACTACTGTTAAATTGAATTAGTGGACAATGCACATATCAAAATGGATAAGATAAAGTAATCTTGATTTGGACAAAAGGAACTGGATGCAAAGCTCGGAATTTGTTTCAGTAATATATTCTCACTGTTAAAATTTGCACAGTGCTTCATATTTAGATTTCATCTAGTAATGAAAGAAAGAATGAGGACTTTGTTGATATTGTGGGTTTTGCCCCCCTTTCACACAGATTAAGGAAATTAGACCCTGAGGAGGAGGAGGACCCTTTCAATAACTATGAGGTGCAATCGGAGATCAAAGAGGAGAATTTTCAGCATGTTGGACCACATAGAATGTCATTTGATTCTACAACATTTATGGAGTCTGGTAGGGATTGCATTATAACCTCTGTTCATTCTTTGTTGTTTTTGCCATATTGTATGCTTTATTTTCTGCATTTTCCTGTCATGCCTGGAAGATACAGAAGTATAGACTATTTTAAAAAGTATAATTTTATAGTATAGAAGTATCTCAGTTGGTACTAATATTTTAAGTTTTGGGGAATTGCTCAATCACTGTGTGCAGGAGCCCAGTTGTGTGGAATTTTCCATTTAAACAGATTGGAATACAGTAACTGAATTCTGCACATGTGCAATGCAGAAGAACTGCTGTGATAGAAGTGCATAAAACACTGTTAAAACTTAATTGTTTCAAGTTATGATCTGCCTCAGCCTTACATATGCAGGGCTTTGTGTTTATCTGCTTTCTAGAAAAACAGGATGTTCATGAATTCCTGCTGGATAATCTGAACAATGGTGGGATCTTGGAGCTGATGATGAGATATCTGAAAGTCATCAGCCAGAAGTTCCTGGTGAAGTGGCCTCCTGGCTTGTGTGAGGTGGTCCTCAGTATCTATAACAGCTGGAGAAAGCACAGCAGTAGCCTTCCCAACCCACTCCTGAGGGATTCAAGTAATCAACACATCAGGGTAATGCAGCACCTTTCCTTGTTCCATATTTGCTGTTGTCCTGGTGTCAGTGCCCAAAGTACCTGACTGAAATCCAGCAGACACAGGTTTGGCTCAGCTCTGCTTGTCCCAGCTGTGGTAACTGTCCTAAACTTGGGTGCACTGCAGCTCCTGAAGCTGTTCCTGACCTGGGTGATGCTACATGCAGCTCTGACCTGTATATAATGTGTGTTTATGCACACACACACCCATGGAGATGTAATAGACACAGATATATTTTACCCCTTTATTCTGCTGTTGCTCTTTCTTTTTCCCCCCCTCCCTTTTCTTCTGCTACAACACAGTTTTATTTTGTCATCAGGTCAGTACAGAGGCTGCTCTGTTCTCACTGGCTGATTGAAGATCAGCATTGCTGCTTTAAATAGAATAAATACTCTGTAGTTTTGAGATAACCTGAATTTTACAGCAGAAAAAACAAACAACAACAAAAACAAACAAACAAA